>JAWPHD010011840.1:0-80323 GCA_037043455.1 Cyrtodaria siliqua
CAATCGTGTGACTAACTGTGTCAATGAAATTATTCTCTGGATGAACAGCAACATGTTGAAACTCAATTCAGAAAAAACTGAACTGATTGTTTTTACATCCGAGCGCAACTCAAATGCAGTTTCAAACATTACAGTAAAAGTAGACAAGTCCGAAATAACACAGTCAGCTAATGTAAGAAATCTAGGAGCTTTCTTAGACTCCAAGATGAACATGGAGCAACATGTTAACTCTGTGTGCAGATCCACCTACGCTCAGTTACGGCAAATAGGTCGCATTCGACAATATATTAACACAGATGCCACGAAATCTCTGGTCAATGCTTTAGTTACATCACGGCTTGACTATTGTAATGCGCTTCTGTACGGGGTCCCTCAGTTCACGATTAACAAACTGCAAACTGTTCAAAATACTGCCTCCCGCATAATAACCAGAACATCAAGGTTCAGTCACATCACACCAATATTAAAGGATCTCCATTGGCTTCCCGTGCAATATAGAGTGAAGTACAAAATTCTTACCCATACATTCAAAGCTCTTCATGGCCAATCACCAGTATATATCAAAGACATGATACAAATTTACAGACCAACACGAAATCTACGCTCAGCACATCAATCATCGACACTGGTGGTTCCATCAAAAAGTAAACAAGTGAAATACGGTGACGGGTGCTTTACATCAGCTGCGCCTACATTGTGGAACTCATTACCATCAAATATTAGAGACTGTGAAACACTTCAAAGTTTCAAGAGACAGTTAAAGACCTTTTACTTTTTGCAAGTCTACGGCCGCCTTATCTGAACAGTTTGCAGCGCATGGCGCACCGAGCTCGCTCGGCAGTCAATCTGTTCAGGCAGCAGACCTTAATATCAATTACTGTGACATTGGAAATGCGAGTTCCTTGCTAGTAGTTTTGCAATTAAAATTAAATAGTTTTCTTATAGCATTTTTTAAAGATTTAACATTTTTAATTTGTATGTTGCTGTTATTACTATTTTTATTGATCCGATTCTTAAAAGTATATATTCAATGTATATTGTTAGCCTTAATGAGTCGATTTTTAACAATATTCTGTTTTAAGTTTTTAGTATTTAAACAATGTAGTCTTAATCGTAATAACTCATTTGATTTTTGTGACCTTATATTATGTGTTTTAATATTCTTAAAGCTTTTGAGGTTTTTTTAGTGTTAATTTTCATACTAGTAGTGATTTTCCGCCTTTATTCCTGTGATATTTTATGTTTATTGTACAGCGCCTTTGAACGTATCTTATGTATGAAAAGGGCGCTATATAAGTTTGGTATATAATAATACATTATATTGTATTTAGGAATGTTCTCAAAACGCTGTTGACGATTAGATAAATATAAATAGTATTATAAAGCATAAGCATGTAGTCAATATGGACCATTGGATATTATATATTATGCTGATGCCGGTATCTTCCTCTTGACGAAACGAAATTCAAGAAGTGAAACAGCATATAAATCAGCGTAAAAGTCATTATCAAAAGCATAAGCATGTAGTCAATATGGACCATTGGATATTATATATTATGCTGATGCCGGTATCTTCATCCTGACGAAACGAAATTCAAGAAGTGAAACAGCATATAAATCAGCGTAAAAGTCATTATCAAAAGCATAAGCATGTAGTCAATATGGACCATTAGATATTATATATTATGCTGATGCCGGTATCTTCATCTTGACGAAACGAAATTCAAGAAGTGAAACAGCATATAAATCAGCGTAAAAGTCATTATCAAAAGCATAAGCATGTAGTCAATATGGACCATTGGATATTATATATTATGCTGATGCCGGTATCTTCATCTTGACGAAACGAAATTCAAGAAGTGAAATTGCCTAAACAGAATAACAGTACCATAACCTTTTTTCAAAACTATAGGTGTAACTAATTGCTGCTGTATTTTCTACTTTTGTGTTTGTCATACAATACGGCTTTTATGGATTTTTGTATGGGCAACAAGAAAAAATCAACGCTTGAAGCCGGTAAATGTTTCTAAAATGCCTTTTGCTTTATAGATTATGGTATAGACACTATCATATTTCAATGGAGCTTGATAAAATCCAAGAACCACGCGGGTGAAATGTATGATTCCTAAATTAAGATTACGTTATTCAAATGTTTTTTGAAAAATGGATTATATATAATTCCATACATGTTGAAATACGTTTTATGTTTTCACTTTCATACTCTTTATTTTATAAATGTATACCTGCATGCAAACATGTCATACAGTTTGATACATGTTATTCCATTTCAAAGTATTCATGAGGAAAATATGAATTAAAGAAGAGACACTTAAAATATTGTGCAATGGCTTCCAGTGGCAATGCATTGCCAGAATGATTACAGTTATTCATGAATGGAACGCCAAATCTAAACATACTTATTAACTATGACAATGCTAAATATTAGGAAAATAACCAGGATTTTGTAATTACTTCCAACGAATACTGAATCATTTTTTGTAGACTTTTTAGTTGTTTTTGTTTCAAACTTTACTTCAACCGGCGTATTTGTGGGAACAGGTCTGGGTGTTGCTGGAACTGCCGTATTTGCTTGTGAAGGGTCATGTGTTTTCATATCTGGCATGGTTATTTGTTCACTTTTAGATGTTAGAATATCAACTGGAGCAGTTGTATGCATGGAGCTCGCAGTTGTACGTATATGGCTCCCAGTAGAAGTTGTTTGTTTAGAGCTCGCAGATGTGTAATCAGGACTTGCAGTTGTCACGCTTACAACGATTCCTTGCTTATAAAAGCCATTTTGCTTGATAACAGAAGTGTAGAAATGTGCAGACGCCTTTGGAACACGCGGTCTTTCCGGATCGGAAAAGTTCACATAATATAGACCGAAGTGCTCCGAGTATCCACGCATCCATTCGAAATTATCCAGGAAAGACCAAGCAGTATAACCTCTGACGTCACATCCGTCCAAACGTATAGCTACAAAATTAGAAGAAATACAATATGAAACAAACTGTATTAAAAAGGTAGTACTCCTCGCTTTACCATGCAGCAGCGTAGCAAATAAAGCCAGAATAATTACTTAGGATAAACATATTTTAGAACACATAATTATATTTTAAAATTAATATCAGAGAAATTGATCAATTTACCCTTTAGAACTTCATTTATGTACGCTTGGTAAAAGTCTACTCGGGTTTGGTCATCTAAAGTTCCGGTGTTGTCAGAGACGCCATTTTCTGTAACGTAGACTGGTATGTTGTTGTAGTGGGATTTAATCCAGTTAAGACCTTGTCGAATTCCCCAAGGGGTAATGCGCAGCCATTCCGATCCAGTTCTAGTTTAAAGGGTATAATCAAATAAGCAACTTACATATTAAGAATTCTGAGAAAGGCGAAATACTTATCTAAAAAAAAAGAGTATGATAATGGACCTTTGGAAACGGCCGAGCACGACACATACGAAATATTGCAGTCTCGGTTTGATTGAGACTGTTCCTGAGCGGTAGTGAAATATGCTAGCTAGCTACCGCTCACGCCTTCTAGCCCCGGGTTGAGCAGAATAAGTCGGATGATGAACAAGGAAGATATGATCATTTGAAGGTTCTTTTGAAATTGACACGGAAGCCCTCATTTTGAGAACTATGGTATCAAAGAACTAAATTACCATATATGGAATATTCATAAAAATATAATTTTCTCATATAACATGTATTAAATGCCAATAATGCTCGCGTTTATATTTTACCGACATTAGTAAAACAAATAGTCTTAGTCGAGATTTCTGAGTATATCATTCATTGATTTCAAGTAAGGTCAGAGTTCACAGTAGAATGTTTTAGGCATGACACAGATTTGATTCGGGTTATTAACCGATATCTAGTGATTTGTGAATGTTTGCGAATACAGGGTCTACGTTATAAACAACTAAACACTGACAAATTTACATTTAAAACACACAACTTACGTTTCCCAGGACGGATCTACCGATATGTCAAGATCGCCATCATTGTCTAAGCCGATGGGAAACAAAGGGTTTACAGAGGCCCGGATGAGTCTTGACGTGTACATGTTGTATCCGAGAAAATCGGCGCTACCTTAATCAAATTAATATAGGAAATTGATTTTAGCTTAATACAAATATGCATACATTTGAGAAGAACATTGTTCTCCTTTTTGAACATATATCAAAGATGCAATGTTACATACACACATTACTGAACTATCTCCTTCATTAGTTGACTATTTCCTTAAAGAAATGACTGTATACGGAGGATCGTAAAGATACATAATATGTAATATTGATTTTATGAAACATGTTTTGTAAAGTCATTCAAAATGAACATCTCGCGAGTTTTGAATCGTTTTATAAACGAGTTTCGTAAATTCAATATTGAGTATTTATCACATGTCTATCCTTAACCGTCGCTCGGTAAAAAGCGTCAAATGTTGAAAAAAGAGTATGATAATGGACCTTTGGAAACGGCCGAAAACGACACATACGAAATATTGCAGTCTCGGTTTGACTGAGACTGTTCATGAGCGGTAGTGAAATATGCTAGCTACCGCTCACGCCCTCTAGCCCCGGGTTGAGCAGAACTCAATATTAATAAAATCAATAGTCCAAAATGTTAACCATCCCGAAGATGGCATGCATATGGCGGTGGACATGGAGTTTATTGCTTCCCCATGTCGTACGGCGTATGGTCCCAGTATCTAATAAAATTAAATGCCCCGAAGAGCGAAATAAACATAATGGAATTTAGTTAGGAGCAGCGGTTATGAAGCCTGCATATCACAAGTAACAGTCAAAAGACTAAATTAAAAAGCAGACAACATATCCTATCAGTGGTTAAATAATACCCAGAGCCTTTAATCGGCCGGAGTAGTGGAACCACTGAATCGAAAATTAAGTAAGAAAGCAAAAAGAAATGAAAAAGTACAACCGATAATTAAATATAAGTATCGGGCTCAGCGATCTCCAAAGAAATGTTTTATTACACTACTTGAAGCTGTAACGTCTGCCAGTTTTGAAAGCAACAAATAATACTGCCATGGCGGGAATTTCTTTATTTACACTGTCCCGTTTTATTGGGATGACAGTAGGGTAAGTGTGAGGTTTGGTGCACATTAGAACCTGGTTTAAACCCCCAGCGACCTTTTTTGCCACTGACCGTTCCAAGGCGGTAGCCATATTGTCAACCCTTGTGTGTTTGTGATGTCTTATTTTGCCTTTTATTCATTTGATATATAGTTGTTCTTTGTTTCTGTGTGTGTTTGTGGTTGACTTTCGTCCTTGAATGCTACTTTTCCTGCTCGATTTTTATATCTACATTTATTCCACTACTTGAAGCTGTAATGTCTGCCAGTTTTTAAGCAACAAAGCATCTCGTTTTATTTCTTTGTAGTTAACTTATGTTGGTTATTATTCCTTTATTTATCATTATGTTACCCAGATTGGTTTTGTTACTATATGCATCGTATTTAAAACTTCGAGTGTATTTACTTGTAGATCGGTTTTGTTTATGATGACACACTAACTGATATGTTCTCAATGGCCCCTTTAAGTCGTATATGGCCGAATGGGATGGTCGTTAGCGCTCTACAACGGAGCGATCCGATTCCCTTCTTGTTAATACGTTTATTCTCATAAATATAAAGGCAAACATAGAATATGTGCAAACACAGAGTTTATAGTCAAACATATAACTCAGTGAAATATAATATTTTAGTCTGGTATATTTTTTAATAATGCTACTGACGTAAAAAGGAAGTTACTCTTTTTTCGTGAGAACGATAATAGGCTGAGTTACAGCTATTGCACCTAACGTAAGAGTGGCTTTTCTATATACATCAACCATAAACAGTTCATGCCAGTAACCGTACCTTTCATCAGAATATAGCTTTACCGAGCAATCATTTCAAAACAGGTAACATACATCTCTCAGTCAGTATTCGTATGACGAAAACACACTTTTCAGCATAGACTTTTCGCAATCAACATTTGTGTTACAAGAAACATACATTTAGCACATCCTCTATTCTAGTAACCTTTTTTTACAATCAGGTATCATACCCAAGAGCATAACATTTTCGTAAGTGAGGAAGTGTCGATTCTTACGGATGGCGAGAGGTGTACAGTACTGGTTCTACTCAGGCTATGAAAAGTGGATGGTCTGCTTCCATAAAAAAACACAAACAACTCGACCGTCATATATAACCTTACATGTGTTGAAAATGTTGTAAAACACCATACAAACCAACAAAATAAAAGCATAACATTTTCATGAGTAGCATTGTTATATCAGGAAATTTACCTTTCAACATATCCTTTTCTTCGTCTGTGAAAACAGGAAGTCTTGATTTGTCCAAGCCTTGCTCCAGACTTTTATTTCCTATTTGCCATTTCATGACTTCGGGATAATCACCGTTCCCAAATATTGGATTGGCAAACCAACCAAACATGTATTGGTTGAAACGTTCTGCAGCGTCTATGTCTGCCATACTGTTCTTGTCTTTCGGTATTCCGTTGGTGTGACTTAATGTGATGCCAACACATCCTGGAAAAGGTAAACATATTAACTAGACATATCAATTTACTAGACCTATCAACTAACTAGACATAGCAAGTATTACCCGGAGAACGCACTTAACAAAGCAACAACAACAAAACACACGAAAAAACAACAACACAAAAACAACAACAACATGGATTCGACAAAGGATTAAATAAAGAAACTTATTTTAAAATAATCTTTGCATTGCACTGAGAGATATACTATTTCAAAGTAGAAGTTTATCACTGTACTTTTTTCTTCTTTCTTTTAAAAATATCTTAATCTAAATGATAATTAAATATCATTACCTTTCTGTGTCTGTCTGTAGAAGTCGTTATATAAGTTATACACCTTTCCATGTGCTAATATGAGGTTGTGTCCAGCCTTATATCCGAGTTCAGTTTTCCCGGGGGCATGTTCCGCACTTTCATACCCGTGGTGAGCCACCACCCAAGGTTCGTTGTGTGTTATCCAAATCTTTACCTGAAACAGTTTTAATATAAAATGACGCATGCATGACAATGGGATAGTTCCACTCGTATTATAACTATAACTTCTATAAAATAACTAACAGTTTCTCTCCCAAATATAGGTATACTAATAATTCATTTAATGGGAATACGCGATACTAAAATAGTTGTGTTGGACAATAAAACCAAGTATTTCAAACAATACAGATTTGTATATGCGATATGGATTTTTATAAGCAGACCCGATAAATGAAGTGAATACATATGACATAACCAAGTCTCTAAGCAATCCTGACAAAAAAATTTAAAACTCTCGGCGTCACGTTAGTTTTTCTATATTACGTGTTTGCAATCATAAGAAAATGTCCAAGCATATTGTTTTTGCATATTACTTACTGGTGATTTTATTGCAACAGTAGTATATCTAAACCTAGAAAGAAATGAAGAAAAGTTGAAAACTCATTTTTTTATTTAATTATATGCAAGCAGGTTAAAATTCTAAACAATACTGAATAATAATCGAGATGCTAAATTAAATGCTTGATAACAATTTCATGATTTAGGTAAAGGGCAATGTTCACATAACGCAGTCATACACAGACTTCCTTAAGACCACTTTCTGTTTTATTTCAGCCCACTGACAATATTACTATTACAAAATGACATTTAAAATTGATCATTCAGACCTCTAGCGAGACTTCTCTCAAATAAGAACATGCACTCGCAGGCAGGTTGAGTGTGTTTGAAAGACACTAAATGACATTTGTTCCTACCCTATCTCCAAAGCTGTCAAACAGAATTCTCGCATAATCAACAAACACAGCAACAATGGTATTATTGGTCCACCCACCGACATCAGACAATGCTTGTGGCAGGTCCCAGTGGTTCATGGTGATCATCGGCGTTATCTGGGCATCCAGCAGGGCGTTTATCAGCTGGTTGTAATAGGCAACACCTTTTGAAACAAATACTATTCATACATGAAATAATAAACTGTAAAATGTTTGTAAGTTCTATTGTATTATCATGATTATACGGACATTAGTGATTGTATTGATACTCGCAACGGAGACCTGGTATAAAATGCAACAAATCTTCTACTGGGGCCTTGTCTAATAGAGCTAGTAAAATAAATAATACACAATTATTGGAATGTGTTTAGTATAGAAAATTCTACAATAAATGGATATGAAGTAATCTTTATAAAAAGCGATTAGCATTTAGATATTTAGATTTGTGCCAGATAACAATATCAAGAATAAACTTCTAAAGTATACACTTGAATATTTAAACGACAGTATATAACACAAGCTGCATTCATTTCATTGACATATACTAACTACGTACATCTTCATACAATCAGTGGCACCAAATGCGTCAATGACTGGGAAAGGTATCAATATGTTGGTATGATTCACCTATTGTCAGCATAAAGAGAGCTTACCGGCACGGTTCACGTATTTTGTTGTACCATCCGGCAGAATCCGAGTCCAGGCAATCGAAAAACGATAACTTGTGACCTTAAAGCAAACCATATGAAACAGGTGTAGATACTACTTTCTAAAAATATTCAAATACGAATAAAATAGAGCATATACATTGCTGAAACAAACAAACAAGATCGTGTTGGACATTGGGTGTGCTGAATTGAATTGGAATGGTCCGTGGCAAAAATGCCGCTGTGGGTTTTAACGAGGTTCTAGGGTGCGCCAAACCTCACAATTAACATATTGTTAAATGCATATATTGAGCAAATTATGAAATTAAATATGTTTTGAATTCATTGAATTGAATTGGAATGAACATGGTAAAACAAGATGAACGAAAACACTAAGTATGAAAGAAATATAGATATCCTATGCGATAATGGCTCGCTCAAATTTAGGGAATATTTTAAAAAGTTCAACTGTGAACACTAAAATGAATATATGAAAACACTCTTACCTTCAAGTCTCTCAATAATGATACATCTTCCATATATTTATGGTATGTGTCACATGCTATATCACCCGTGTCGCCATTTACAATCTTATGTTGATGGGAGTATGTATCCCATATGCTCACTCCTTTACCTAGAAATATAAAACAGAGAAATTTAAGAAAATATAAAATCCGTATTGAAAGCGTTTTTTAAACTTAACTCGTTCAAAAATAGTAATAAATGATCTGATCCCCTTCTCAGGAGTGCTGGGCATGATTGTAGAGACATTTAATAATTTAATTTAATTCCGATTTTAACAAAGGGTTAGATAATAGGTTTTGGTTATATTCACAATTTATTGCCTTAAATATAATTAGAATTTTTTTAATTTTTAAAATATTATATCCCGATTATTTCTTAAATGTGTATTTTATGTTCGGTCTTGAGGTGTACGTACTTTATGACATACACCAAAGGAACCTCAATCAGTCTATTTTTAGAAAGAAATGTTATGTTAGTATAACATCAGTATTACCATCCTCGTTCCATCCACCCTCGACTTGATAGGCAGCTGTGGCAACTCCCCAACTGAATCCATTTGGGAATGCCCCGTAATAGAATTGATCTTTGTACGGCTCAGCTATCTGTTTAACAGGTTCCAGAGGGAATCCATTCCTAAGCACTATCTCTCTATATGCGCTAGCTGACTGTTTAGGAATTCTTGGTCTCTTTGGGTCCGAAAAGTTGACATAATGAATCCCGTAACTCTCTGTATATCCTTTTGCCCATTCAAAATTGTCGATTAGCGACCACGCAGTGTAACCTTTAACATTCACGCCATCAATAGTGATGGCTGGAAATGAAATGGAACATGCAATCACGATTGAGATTAATGAAATGGAACATGCAATCACGATTGAGACGAATGATAACTAACCATTTTCAAACTCAACAAACAAGGAAAACGTTGCAAACACGGTTTTATAAATCGCTTGTCACTTTATGCGCCACACAGAACATTCGTTGTCAAGGACGTTATCAAAAACACAGTAACGTAAAAAATAACTAACTACCTCAACAATTGTCAAGGCAAAATGATTATAAACTTAATAGTTTAAGCATAAACAATGAAAATCTGAAACAGTTTCATATGTAATGTTAAACAGAATATGAAATAGAATAACAAAACCTTAAATTTCACCTTTCAGTAATTCGTTGATGTATTGTCTATAGTACGACACTCTGTGGTAATCTTCCAGCGTCCCATTATTGTCAGACATTCCATTTTCTGTTATATACACAGCTACATCGCCGTAGTTCTTTTTTATCCATCCAAGATTCCTCCTTATTCCGAATGGTGTGACTTTCAGCCAACTCGATCCAGAACTAATTCATGAAATATAGATACCGGGGAGATTGTTAGGAACAACGTTTATGCATTGAAGGTAACAATCAGGCTTTTTCCAGAAGAAAAGAATCCTGATAAAAATTTCATATCAATCAAAATTTGCAGTTAGCACGCTGTTTAAGTCTAATGTCTAAATTAATCGAACATTTTGAATACAGTCCGGCGAATAATGAAGCTTATATTAACTTTGGTGCGTTACAAAAGCACAAATAACTGCAAAATGAATTTCATTGCGAATAAGGAGTCAATGCATAATGTTTTGAAACGTTAACATAGACATATCCTTATTTTGCAATTTTAAGTTTGACCCCATTATTTGAAATTTTTAAGTCTATGGTAGAACAATAACTTTTCGAAACTGCTGATATCTATTCTGACGGTTGGTTAAGAAGAAGATCTTTGTTTTTGCTATTTTTAGTAATTCTGGTCCTCTTTGATTTTGTGTTAAATTTTAACAAACTTGAAAGGTAATGACCTTAGAATTATTTATGTGAATTTCGGTCAAATTTGGCAGGGTGGATTCGGAAGTGGTCCTATAAAGCACGACGAGGACGGACGACGGATGGAGAGGGATATTAATATCTCGCCTGTGAGCCTTTGGCTTAGGTAAACTAAATTATCTATTACATTTGAGCCGTTGTAGTCGGTAGAGCTAAAATATATATATAGTAAACGTATGTATCATACCTAGGCCACGATGGATCTTTTTCCTCAGTCACATCCATGTCGTGGTCATATGAGGAGTCGTTGGCGTTGAAGACATGACTGGTCACTAAGCTGGACGTGTAGAAATTTAATCCAAGAAAGTCATACGCCCCTATAAAATATAACACTCGTACAATTTAGGTATACGTTTAACTATTTGTAGTAGGACTTAGTTGGGAGTGTATGTAGATGGATAGGTTTATAAGTGCGTGGTTACTTTCAAAGAGATAGCTTTAGTGGTCAAACGGTAGAAACTTCGCTTCGCCTCTAAGATGTCTCGAGTTCAAACTCCGCTGAATATACTGATCTTTCCTCGTCCGTTTATCTATTAATCCACAAACACAAAACAGAAACCACCTTGAATGTATACATACAACTAGTTGGTACACTTTACAGTAAAGACAACAAACTCTCTAACATTCTTAAGTTTTAAAATTGACATTATTATAAGACACTTACAATAAATGTATGCGTGTTCGCATATTACTGATACCTTTTATTATTTTCTTCTCCTCATCAGTGAATGTTGGAAGTCGAGATTGGGATAAACCTTGTTCTTTACTCTTTCCATCAATTTGTTCTCTCATTATCTTTGGATACTCTCCATTGATGTATATAGGGTGGGCAAACCACCCCATCATGCCCTCCAGATGTCTCTCAGCTGCATTCCAGCCAGCAGGATCAAATGGATTATGTGGCATAAACCAATGACAGTTCAGGGTTATCCCTACTTGTCCTGCATTATAAATATTAAAATAGTTTATCAAAGCATATTCCTGTTCACAGATGTTGATTGAGACATTGTTTTCTTAAACTGTTCTGAAAATGCAATGCATGTCTATATCAAATTGCATGGAACAACGCCACCAAAATGCATAATCTAAGTAGATACAAATCGAATACGAATATAAGCTTTAACAGAACGCATCGATCCAAAACACGCATTTTAAACAACACGGCTAATATATATTGGAAAGACAGTTTTCGACATATATAGATTAACAATAAAAGTACCGCAGTGGAATCGTCAGTAGCAAAAATTGCCGTTGGTGGTTTTAAAAGGGTTCTATGTTTTACCAAACCATAATCACCTATTGTATTGAACAACAAGGGACTGTGGAATTATTAATACAATTTCGCCCAAGATAACAACAAGATAATAAACCGTCAAGGGCTCGTCAAGACTGGATTGAAGACAAACATCGAAACGTTATTGTCATCTTCATGGTTTAGCTAAACGTCATTACAGGGACTAAATGTCTCCTGTCAAAGCAGATTCAATGCGAAAGGCGTATTGGCGAACTGTAAATAGGTCAACGACTTAACATGCAGTGATTGCACATCACCATATGTCAGGTTGGAATAGTCCTTGTCACTTGAAGTTAAATTAGTTTTATAATTTAAAAGTAGATATAATTTGGCAAAACTATTTTGAAAAAAGGTAGGAAATGTAGCATTCACATACCCCGTCAACCCAAACCACGCCTACAAAACATATATAAGTTTGATTGAAGAAGAATTTCAGTTTTTCAAATGTTGCGATTGTTAAAGATTACACGCTTTTGAATAACAAATGTTAAGAAATATATACGCCAAACAGTATTGCTCGATGAACACCCCCGTCCAAGTGAGGATAATAAAAGATATACACATTGGAATTATTTCTCTTGTACCATAAGTCTTTGCTTATCATGCAACTTTAATGTAAAAATGACATTGACCGAGTTAATCAAATCATTCATTTTAACGATAGATACATCACTAAAAAATGCAATGTGAACTTTAAAACATTTATAAATAAGTACACATTTTATAACAGCACTTATCTCTGTCAGTTTCAAATAAAAACGCTTTAGTGACAATGCTTTTGTAATAATATTATACCAACCTTTCTGTGAAGCTTTGTATTTGGACTCATACAGCCTATATGCCTTGGCGTGAGCCAGTATGAGTGTATGTCCTACCACATACGTGTTATTTCCAGACTCCTCTTTAAACCCTGAAATTAATCATTAAGTCTGTGTCGATATTTAAAGCTTCCTGAACAAAATCCTTTTTTCATTTTCTGTATCTGATTCAAACTTGTTTCTTCATATAAATCGTAATTACGCGTTAAATGTATTTTATTTTGAAAGTTTAGCAAACGTAGACCAAACTCCTTACTATATGTTTTTCTCCGAATTAAACAAAAAGTAACTATATTTACCATTAATGCCAACTACCGTCACACATACATACCTGGCGCCATTTCGCCTGTGCCGTGACCCAATTGGGCAACAACCCAAGGCTCGTTCAGCGTTATCCAAAATGAAACCTGAAATATAAAAAGATATCAATAAGCGATAAAAGTTATGAAAATTGTTCAGTATCGATCTTAATAAAGAAAAAAAGTTATAATATAATCAAATTCCATGGTAAAAACCCCACTTAAAGATGAATGACCACCCTTTTTGTCGTATTATCAATTAACAAATCTTACTCTTATAACATCATATGAACATTTCTTTATAGTCCCGGAGAGAAACCTATATTTAAAACCGATATTAAGATGTATGTACAAATAAGTATTATTTGCATGACGTAGATACTACTTTTACCACTGCGTGACTGCACGGGAAAATGAGGTAAATCTGAATGGTATACCTGCACAACTATTGCCAGATAATTGATAAATACATTTTCCTGTGGATTAATTTAGCGATTAATTTAGCTTTTCAACGTTTTCTACGTCATCAAATAAAAGCTTATACCCGCTTTTCACAGATATTGCAATGTGTGAATTGCAAATATCTATTGTCGTGTATTGATTTCGATATAAATAAACATAAACATGTTCATGAAACAAAACATGGCCGGAGAACTTTAATACACTACAGGAAGACTGTAACTACTCGGTACCAGTTCCCAGTACTTGCCAACTGGTACCCAGATCCATACCCAAAAACTGAAATTACATATCTCGAAATTATATCTTCGAAAAAAGTGTTAAAAACAAAGCAGACTTTAACAAAAATTAATACATTAGACAAACCTTTGAAAGCACGTCATTCAAATAGTTTTGTAAAACATCAAACACGTGTTTAAGGTGTTCATTGTATTTTATATATGGTAGTTCGCATTAAAAGAAAACATTGTTACAAATAAAATGCACTGAAAACCTAAAACACGTGCTTGATGTTGACTGTAGACCCTGATAGCTTCATTTTCCGTTCGACTTTTACATGGGTGTTCGAATTTAATTACTTGTCTTGTATACATACACGGTCACCAAATTCTCTAAAACACACATCGGCATACTGTGCAAACAAGTCTGCCGTCGTCAAGTTTAACCATCCACCATAGTTGTCTTGTATCGCTTGTGGCAAGTCCCAATGATACAGCGTTACCATGGGTACGATTTTGGCTTCAAGAAGTAGGTTTATTAACTTATTATAGTAATCAGTTCCATTTTTATTCGGTGTTGTACCATATCCTGTTGGAAATATCCTTGTCCATGCGATTGAGAAGCGGTAATGCGTCACCTATAAATAAATTTGTGATCTAATCTTAAAAAAGTTCATTACGTGGTCCGAGTATTAACTTTCATACCCCGTCCAACCCCTTCTCCGAGAAGCGAAAACGGGGTTGTCTGGGTTATGAAATAAAACCATAATTTTGGCTTAAAACGTTTACATATTGTAAAATTAAAACATTTAATAGGTAATTTTAAACAGGTTATCGCATTTTTTCAGTAATAGATATTTTTAAACGAATTTTATTGTCAAAATATCAGTTATAAAATCCTGCTAATGTAAGCTTTCTCATCGCTTAATGGAATTAAGGCGGGAACACGTAATGTTAACAAGAATCATATGACAAATTTCCAAGAAGCGAAGACATGCTTCTAAGTAATCTGTGTGCAGATTTTCAGACGCAAACGTTTATTCATCAGCTTTAACCGTATGAGCAACAATGAATAGCTGTTGTGTGACGTAAGTTATGAATACTATTGAGTGTATCGTCTTTATAGTTACTATACACTTTAAATTGCATTTCAATAAATAATTTCATAACAGTTGACTTACGTATTTACATAAACATAGTATGTAATAGTTGTATATATATACCTTTAGCGACCTCAGTAAGTTGACATCCTCTGGGTATTGATGGTAACTATCGCAGGCTACATCACCTGTATCGTTATTTAGAACCTTTCCCGGAATATGTGAAAATGTGTCCCATATGCTTGGTCCTTTCCCTATAATAAATCCATTGTGCATGTATTCACGTCTAAACATTTTATTTTTTAAATCATTGTTTTATTTGACAACATAATTGTTTCATTTTTTCCATTCTAGTAGATATGGATATAATGTAGGATTTAAGATTTAACATACCAAATTTTAAGCATTTTTTTTGGTTCATATTTTTTCCGTCATTTCTGATCATTTTTTTGTTGTCAACAAAATAGGGGTTATGAGTAGCTCCGAGTAGAATTTATCGTTTTGCTATAGAATAAATCAGATTTTTGTTTTTCAGTAGTGGAATACATATATAAAAGTAGATACTGATCTAATTTTATTTTCGATCTCCACGTCAATATTGTGTGTACAGTATTTTACATTGAAAATGTCAAAATAACTCCAAAATGGGTGTAATTTAAAGAATTTTTAATAAAAACTCATTAGAAGCCTGGTGACCTATTTATTTTTTTACTTGTTTTAAAAGAAATGTCATAGGACGTTGACATATACAAGTTTTAAAAAAGTTGATCATTAGAACATATTTTTTTATCTTGAATTAATTTTTCGGTAAAAACAAAAGTGGGTGGGGTACGGTCCATATATGTTTGCTTTCTTAAAGTAACAAGACGAAAGAGGATTACAATTGCTTTTGTATGATTTTAAAGATATGTATATATGCAATCGAAAATTAATTGTTGTTTTTCAATAAACGTAATGTTATGAAAACAATTGTGAAAATGTTCAATGACAATATTTTTCCTCTTTTTAGTGAAATTTTGAAGTTAGAAATATGTGCCTTCCTCAATGACGTCTAGTGGGAAAGAAAGTCTGGCGACCTATCCTTTTTTTGATAATTTTGAATCTAAATTATACCAAAGAAGCTTTAAATATGAATTAAAAAAATCTCATCACTACGTCCTTTCCCAGCTATATATATATATATAATACACATGTTTTATATTATCTTCCCACGTACCATCTTCGTATGCACCACCCTCTATTTGGTAGGAAGCCGTGGCTGTAGACCATGCAAATCCCTCGGGAAATTGTCCATACAGCATCCCAGTCTCCTGTGGTATTTCACTAATCAATCCATGTTCCTTAAAGCCGTTATCCGTTATAATGTTTCTAAAATGCAAGTGACCAGTTGAGATTATAACACATAACCAGCCAAGTGTTTTTAAGAAATTAAAAAAGATACGCAAATTGCTTAGTCTACTGGCAGTACGTGAATACTATGTTGTCTTATAAGTCCGAGCTAAACAAATAACTTCCACCGTAAAACAAAGTTTTCTCTAGCAAATACTGTTTTGTCAAAATAATTAACATACACACAGATTACATATTGCTCTTAGCATCACCTTTCCCTATGGTTTTTATTGCTCCATGCAATCTGATACAGATTCGCTTTTAACCATTATCAAATTATGCTTTAAAACTTGTATATATTATAATGCAGCACTAACCTATAGAATGCTGCTGACGCTCTAGGAAGTCGTGGTCGTTTAGGATCAGAGAAGTCTACATAGTATAAGCCAAAACGTCCTGAATAACCCCTTGTCCACTCAAAGCTGTCCAACAATGTCCAGGCTATATAACCTTTCACGTTGACTAAGTCAAGATTAACGGCTGGAAGATCAGTGCGACATATGTTCTTTATATGCAATGCCAACGATATTCAAGAGAGATACGTGCACAGATTAAACTAAGAATGCAATAGTTTGAATGGACACGGTTTCAAAATGCGTTTCGAGAAATCATACTCATATCATCTCGCGTTAGATGATACGTACTACATTACAGCACGATATTTTGATCAATTTAGTTGTAATTTGTTATTTATATATTTTGTTATTATTTGTAACAGTTGTAACATTTCATAGTTTCATTTTATAAGCTTTTGTATTGTTTTCCATTTATTGTACTATACTCCCCATTAACTTGGCGGTATGAAAGATGACATATATATATTTGTTTGAAAATTATTTTTTATTATTAAATATGATACTAAATATAATATAATTATAAATACTTGTTTCACATTTTTTTCTGATTTTTTATTTTGATATTTATGTTGGAAAACGAGTTTTTTTATATTTATTTTCCATATAATTTATCGTATTATCATTTTTGGTAAAACACACACTTTGCATATTGTACCAAACATCAACACCATGATTAGGCATTTTAAATATAGGTAAATTAAGTATATCGTGTGCGGATAAACTGCAAATTGTCATATTCGTCAACTATCAGCGTAATGGTTTTGTCTTTGAAATAGTATCTGCATAAAACACGTTGTTTTGAATATATTATAATAAAATCAAAGTAACAAAATGTATACATATATTCATGATAGATTAGCCGACTATGAAAATATCGAGCACGATGTTTACATACCTAATATATATAGTCTCGGCCAGCTAGACCGTATCATGCATATGTCTTACTTGCAGATATTGGTCTGGTCAGATTAGGCCAATTAAAGCGACCACTAGCGATTAGCACAATTTATTCGCACGTTTTTTTCACGCGCATAAAGTCGACGTTTGCGTGACGTCATGTTGTAAATAAACGTACAACGTCAATTGTCGATGCATCAGTTAAACTTTTTAACGTCACTTGCTGCTTCTCATAAGTTAAAAATATTGTTTTTGAAAGTCTCGTTGAATCTCTCAAAATCTCGCCAAAATCGCTCAAAAAAGGCGGGGCGCGATTTCAAACGTCCTATTTTCCCCAGGCCCTGGTTCTGAATCCGTGTAGCATAGCGTAACGAAGCAATCAGAAACGGGCCGCATGATCGAGGCTAACATATATAGGGCACAATAAACACAAGAAAGAAACTTAACTTATAATATACATATTGTATTGGTATCATCCGTATACATACGTAAAGGTTAGGTTATGCTGAGAGGATAATATATAAATGTAATGCCTTGCGATATGAGATATTAAGTCTTACATCAGGTTAAACAGTAATATTTTACTATAGTCGGAACATTATATGGTTATAATAATCATATCCCGTTTCAAAACAGCACAAATACAAATTTTACCAAATATTCAATGCGCACATCTTACATAAATTCGCAACACAACATGTTTACGATGACTTATCAAAATACTGTGTGCGCGTTAAATCAGTGATAAGTTTGTATTCGCCGCATATATGTGAACACAACGTTTCCATTGAATTAGGTTCTGCTGACATTGTATTGTCAAGCATTTCTAAAGATTACTCAAATTCAAAATTACGTTAAGTAATCATTGTGTTACCCTTCAGAATTTCATTGACGTGAGATCGATAGTAGTCGACTTTTTCTGTGTCATTCAAATCTCCACTGTTTTCCTCGAAATCATTGGCAGTAGCATACACAGAAGCATTGCCATAATGCGACTTGATCCAGTTCAGTGCCTTCCGAATTCCCCATGAACTCGAGCCCAATCTGAAATTATTAAAAGTAGGTTAAAAAGTTGAACAGGAAATGTAGCATTCACAGAACACAGTCTACCAAAAACGCTCATCCAATACAGAAGCGATGTATGCGACTGAACAAATATAAAATAAATACTTTCTTTTTTAAAAATCATAAAATCTTAACGGTGCACGCACGTACGCACAAGCACACACAAACATACAAACACGCATGAACGCAAACACATATGCAAGTATACGCGCATGCTACATGATCGATAGTTTTTCTGACGCTGAAGGATTAAAATTTTCTCGATTGTCATCTCATGAGAACTATACTCTTTTTCAATAATATGTCACAACCAAACGCTGTCCCGGGAGGAAGTCAGAGCTCAGAAACAATATGAGTGATTGACAAATCAGATGCATCCGTTTTAAATTGCCTCTATAAAAGATTAACGAATGAAGACTTGACAGATAAATAATGTGATAAGCGTAAAGGCTATTTTTATACTAGTAATTCATCTTAATATGTTGATACTTTAGTGATTCCGGTATATACATATCAGTTCAAAACGTTAAACAATATACAATTACAGTCTTTTCACAAACCATCTACTGCGCATGAACGCGACTATTTATTGCCATGCGTATTCGTTGTATCTCTGAGATTTTTGATTTTAATAAATATATACAATAACAGGTAGGAGGACCAAAACAAACAATTGCCGTACACCATAATGCGACAGATTATCAAGAGACACTATATCAAACTCAGCGTTAACTATTGCCGTACACCATAATGCGACAGATTATCAAGAGACACTATATCAAACTCAGCGTTAACTATTGCCGTACACCATAATGCGACAGATTATCAAGAGACACTATATCAAACTCAGCGTTAACTATTGCCGTACACCATAATGCGACAGATGATCAAGAGACACTATATCAAATTCAGCGTTAACTATTGCTTACCCTTTCCAACACTGAACATCGCTGTCTGTAAGGTACTTCTCTTCATGGATATCATACACCTTCTCAGAACAGGTTAAGGTATTGTCGAAATTAACGCTAATGAAGTCCGCTGAGCCTTTTAATCAACATAGTAAGTATACAATTATATATCAGCAAGAATGATTTAAATCTATATGACTGTACTTAGTAATATTAAGTGTGCTTATATACAACAATACCTCTTCTAAAGGGAAAACTGGCAGTTTAGCTTTTTTTTCCATGCAAAATGAGCATACTAAAAGAGTATGATAATGGACCTTTGGAAACGGCCCCGGGTTGAGCAGAACTCAATATTCATAAAATCAATAGTACATAATTTTAACCATCCCGAAGATGGCATGGACATAGAGATTTTCCATCCCCATGTCCAGCGGCGTATGGTTTTTCCATCCCCATGTCCAGCGGCGTATGGTCCCAGTATCTAACAAAATACTATGCCCCGAAGAGCGAAATAAACAAAATGGAATTTAGTTTGGAGCAGCGGTTACGAAGCCTGCATATCCCAAGTAACAGCCAGAAGACTGAATTAAAAAGCAGACAACATATCCTATGAGTGGAAACATTCATTTAAAAGTTGAACTGATACAGATTCTTTATTAAATGTTTTATCCTTTCAAAATAAAGGAAACTGAAATAACGCGAGCCTAACTCGTATTATTCGCGGTGTTTTCGTACTTAACACACATTGTATATATATATATATATATATATATAAGTGGTTTGTACAAACTTTTCTCCACCAATATATATATATATTAGCCACTCGTCAATACTAATAACTTTGTTAATTTCAGTTTAAAACAAAACCATGATTATCAACGTTTAAGTAGAAAAAACTAAATTTAAAATAAAATACGGTTATTCCGTTTTATTTAAATAGTCGGGTAAGAAAGATCAAACAAAGACATTTTCTATAGACGATTGGTTTATTTTGATGCAAACATACCTCGATAATTGGCTTAACGGCGATAAAAATATGTCCATAAAACTATATTTTTATATAAAAGAACAATTACTTTGTTTAATTGCAAACTAGCCATGGATTAAGTGAAAACAACCAAAACTTAAGCTTTTATAGTTTAACTAAAACGTATTTCAGTTCCATACCTTTAAGCGATGTAATTTCGTCTGCTGTAAATTGTGGCAATCTTGACGTATTATATCCTTGTGCAACACTCTTGTTATGAACATACTCCTTCATTACTGACGGGTAGTCCCCGTCCCCAAATATAGGATTTGCGAACCAGCCTAACGACCACTGCATGGCCCGTTCGGACGCTTCCCAGTCTGAGGGGTTTAGTTCGTCCATAGGTTCCATCCACCCCGTGTTCAGTGTTATTCCAATTTGTCCTGAATATACACGTATTTTGTCTAAAACGTTGCAATTTAGGAACATGTAAAGGTTGGAATAATGCAATAAAGTAATTTCCTCAGCAGTTTTCAAACGTTATATTATTTCACAGGCATTGTCGCATGTCTACATTTATTAGTTCAAGCTATGTAAGAGCGGCGTTTTCAAACTATTATTTCATAAATAGCGTTGCATGATTCCACACCTATAAGTATTAGGAGAGGCGCTTCGAATTAAAAGAATCATTATGACGACAAACCCAGAGGATTGGAATTGGGATATGTAAACGTTTACGCAGTGCATATGAATAATACTGTAAGGATCTTAATACCCTCTTAATTAATAGAACACATTTAATATAACCATAACGTACATAATATATCAATATATACACTGATAAAAGAGGAAGAAAAAACACCAAAACATCCGAGAGCCATGTCACTGGGATAAGTGGCACTAAGGTTTATAGTTTGTTATACATATTGATAATGTCTGACCTTGCTGTGAAGCTTGATATTGGTCTTTGTATGTTCTTGCAGCTTTTCCGTGTGCTCGTAACAGATTATGCCCGGCTACATACGTGTTGTTTCCCAAGCCCATCTTACCCGGTGCGTGGGAACCGAACCCATAACCGAGGTAACCGCTGGTATACGGATCATTCAGTGTGAACCACATTTTGACCTAAATAGTAAGAAAAAATAAAATGCTTAAAAACAGATTTATCAAAGTCTCCTATACATAAAAAAGGTTGTAGTTTTTTAACGGTAACACACTGGTGGAAAACTAGGTTTGATTTCAAGAGGTGTGTAGTCTTTTTGGTGAAATACGTACTAATGTATTATGACTACAGGTCACAGACAACCATTGATTTTCCCATAGGCCTCCATTTTAGCCTTTAGTGCTACCCTGATTTCCCTATATCTCGTAGCCACATATGGCACCACTTGCCTGAAACTTACATCCAAGTGCTATGTAATGAGGAACATTTTTTCATAGCTAATCTTATGAAAAGTAAGTCGTTTCTGGCTCCGAAGTGATCCCCCCCACTCCAGTTTTGCAGTTTTTTCCAAGCCAAATGTCAACGTGTATCTACTTTCATTTTTCAGTCATAGTTTTAAAAAATAACTACAAAATATGTATGAAATGTTTCATTTTGAAGAAAACATATTTATGTTTGACCAATCCATAACTTCACATTGGTAAACATTACTCTCGGATTCCCTTTTTTTTGACCAATCACAGTCTGTTTTTATTTAGTAGACACGGACCTACAGGTATTCTGTACACATTTATAATTAAATACCTTATCGCCAAATGTGGTAAAGCAGAACTCGGCATAATTATTGAAATAGTCAGCCATCTCCGGTATCAACCATCCGCCCAAATCTAGATAAAACACAGAGAAATTAACCAATAATGTAGTAAAGCCAAACGCGCGCGTTTCCATTAACACAAGACAATTCAAGAATAATAAAAACAATCTTTGGAATATGTCGAAACTCCCAAACACGATGTAAAAAACCACACCAATAGCGTGGTTAGGCAGCAATTAACCACAGACATGTTAATTCACAGAAGGTCACAATTTCGTTATGTCCACATTAAACATGAACTAGTTCATTAACGTCCACTGATTGTTATTTATGAATACGAAAACATCTCACCTTCGAGCGTTTGTGGCAAGTCAAAATGATATAACGTCACACTCGGCTTTATTCCAGCTTTATCTAGCTCCTCAATCAGATTCCTGTAGTACTGTACCCCCTCGGGATTTGATGGGGCCGTTCCATTAGGAAATATACGAGACCAAGAAATGGAAAACCGGTAATGGGAAACCTGAATAACAAGCAATGATACCGCACAACATGTAAGATGGTGCTTACACAACAACAGCGATTGTGGCAATGGGCATTGAACGTATGGGCATTGAACGTATCTGGTGAAGCGCAAATGAACCAGGCAACAAACTTCTATAGAAATCTGAAATTCTTAAAGGCGAGATACACAATGCTAATACTAAAATGAAACAACAAAACAAATGCAATATGCATGCACGACCATAGATCATGATTTCAAATAAATTGACATGCAATGTGCAAATTAAAGATGCATTAGTCAAATACAAACGGGTATATCGCCTGTACTAACGTAACATAGAAACAATGATTTAAAGGGAAGAAGACAGACAGTGCAACCAGAATATTCTTTTTAAATGTACAACGGTAACAATGTACACTACTCAACGTTTATAATCGGTAACCCAGGCTTTTTGAAAATAACACGAATACTAAAAACTGGAAATCACCGAACACATACCAATATTTTATTAAGCTTATCAACAAGGTTTTAGTCCAATCAAGGCAGATTAAGTTTTATAAATCGCTAGCGATATTTGTTAAACGACGCCAGTTAAAATTTAAAATGAAAATATGAATTATTAAAAAATATATAATTCTTTGAAAAGTGACCGATTATAAAAGTTGAGTAGTGTATATACATATATATATTGCGTGCATTATTGGCATCTACATAATTAATAAAACAAAACATATGAAATAAAGTACAGTAAAGAGTTGTCAACGTGTAATTACCTTCAACGCCTTGATGAGCTTTACATCCTCCTTGTACTTATGGTAACTATCACTTGCTACGTCATCAGTGTCGCCGTTCACACCAGGTGTATGGACAAAGGTGTCCCATATGCTCTTGCCTCGACCTTGCAAAGGAAAAGGATTAAAAGAATAAAAACGTTCAATCTGAGAGCAAAATACACTGTGACATTTAAAACTCATTACTCATACTAACCTGCTGTCCATAGTGGTTTTAATTATACACAATTTATGTATAAATTATCTCTCTCCTTTTCTCCATATTGCACCTGATATCATCCAAAGAACTCAATAGCAATTGATATTGTTCGAGGCCTGCATGTTAAGGATATCAGTGAATTATCGGTTATTGGCATCACGTACTTCCGGGTATCATCCCGCACAGGTTATCACCCGTAAATCGCGGGTGATAACCTGTGCGGGAAGATATGGATTGCACATCATATGTCATATCAGGTGGTACAAAAACGACGTATTAGGGATAATTACATTATAGTTTAATGATGAAATCAATTATAACCCCAAACTTACACTACAGTTGAAAATGTCAATAAAATACAAGTTGAAAGTTACATGTTGCAACAATATGAGGATACTACACTAAACAGAATACAGTGCTGTTGTTTTTTAAAAAGATATGTCTCAACTGTTAGTAAATAAATATGCCCTTTCAGCCTTGATTTGAGCCTAATAACTCAAAAACATTTTTTAATAAAATAATATGATAATACGACAGCATGCTAAAGTACTGAAACAATATGACAATATAAACAAAAACAAAAAGTATTAATTATAATATAAAATCTCGAACCATCTATGTTCCAGGCGCCTTCTACTTGGTACGCGGATGTTGCCACGCTCCACATAAAGTCTTCAGGAAAGGTGCCATAATAGAATATGCCGTCGTGATCAGGTGCTGTACCACGACCCCCTTTGTGAGGATAACCAGGCTTGTAACCGTTATCCGCGATAAGCTGCAACAGTATTCATTAGTTATATAAAAACACTGACGATATGAAACAATTGTATGTAAAACGCATGGTTTAGGAAAAACATGACAACATCAGTTTCTCTTGTCTCATTTAAAATCAAGTACGTCTTATAGCCTATATATGGGAAGACATACAACTTTAGGCAAACACAACGTATAGGTGTTTGTCCTCAAGATATCAAGTAGGTCGAACAGGAAATGTATCATCAATAACAAGTTTCAAATCTTGCCTTTCTGTGTCATGATTATCAAACTTAAAGGGACACTGTCCGTAAGTAAGCAGATATTGAGAATAACCAAATAACTGTCTGATTTTTATTCAGTGAAATGTATACATGAAAACATTAGCATAGACACAAATAAGTCTGTAGTAATACATTCGTGAGTTTTATTTATTATTTGTGTGGGACCCATATTATTTACATTTTCTGCTGATCACTCGACACTCATTAGCGAACTAGGTTTTCTATATAGTCTGTTTTGCGTAATATATATCGCCCGCTTAGCTCAGTTGGGAGCGGCGCTCACTATTATTACCCGCAAGTGTAATTTAAGTTTGGGCTGCGAGTTCAAACTCACGAAGCGGTACTTCTAATTTGTTTTTTACCGCGATTGAATTCCATCAAACAATCTTGCTTTTATTTACTAAATATTCAATAATTGTTAGTGTGTAATGTTTGTAAACGTAATTATTGTGTATTTTATAAGCTAAAAGTTACGGACATTGTCCCTTTCAAGAAACATCAAATATCCAACTTTAAAATGTTTTGAGAGTAACGCCGAGTGTGAAAACAAATCAGAAACAATACATGAAAACAAAAACAAATAGCTATACCTGGCTGTACCATTTGGCTGACGCCTTTGGAATTCGGGGCCTTGCTGGGTCGCTGAAGTTGACATAATGAATTCCGAACCTATCTTTATATGTTCCCCATTCAAAATTATCCATTAGTGACCACGCCGTATAGCCTTTCACATTGCAATTATCTATCTTGATAGCTGGAACATATAGATATGTATTTTGTTTTACGGATTTTCTAGTATTAAACTTGCGAAGAAAATATATTGTCTGCCATATCAACATACAGTTACAGTATAAAACATATGTATTTAGTCGTTCGTTCGTTCGTTCATTCGTTATTTGTTCGTTCGTTCGTTCGTTCGTTCGTTCAATCATTAAAATACTGAACGAACATATTGACGATTAATCATGAAAACGGAAAACCGAATCTAAAATATCACTTTGTAATAAGGTATGAGTTTGTCCGTTGTAGTTTCAGCAATATAACACATAGATCAACTACATGTATATTAAACTCAATATGCATCGTTTTCTTACTTTATTGGCATTCACAGCTGTTTTTTCATTTAACACCTTATTTGTATATTCCGTACGATGTATAACACGTACCTTTTAGCATTTCGTTTATATACGTCCTATAGTAATGAACCCTGTGGTAATCTTGCAGCGTGCCGTTATTGTCCGATATCCCATTTTCCGTAATGTACACGGGGACATTTCCGTAACCTTTTTTCAGCCAGTTTAGCATTTTTCTCAGACCCCAGGGGGTAACCTTCAGCCAAGGTGACGCTGATCTGAAATTGATCGGTATTTACCACAGACGAACAATACAATATCAAACGACCTTTCTATATTGAAATTAGGCATACAATGTGATATAGGATCCTATAGAAACCACAGCGTCTAAACGTAATGGCATCGTAGGTCCACATTGTACTACAAAAAAGGAGCAATATTTAATTAATTATACATTGAAAAAGACAAAATACAACAGAAAGGGTGGTGAAAACAGGGTTGCAGACTTGGAACGATCAGTAGGCAATAAGGCTTACAGGTTAGCTTCAGTCGATTTTATGTGTACACAATCCTCGCTATTATCCTGTTTTCAGCGCCCAAAAAGACAAGACAGTGTACCACTTACTGGAAGTGGCAAAAAGACCGCTTGGGATTTAAACCAAATTCTAGGGTGCACCAAACCTTACTCTTACCCTATTGTTATAGTCGCAGTTGTCAGATATTAGTATATCAACTCAACCCCACACAAGAGAATACTATTTCAGTGTATTTTACCATCAAGTTTATTAATTGGAGAGGCTTCGAAAACAAAGAATGGCGAGGCTTTGTCGAGCTGTATGACGAGTTGTTCGTGCCGAGCCGAATACACGTTATAGTAAAAGGCACTGACTTAGTGTTCCATTTATCATGAAGATTGTCCACATTTTCGGCATGGTTTACTAGTTTAAGTCTCACACCTCAATTAATTTTCCCATAGGGTTACTGTACAGCCTTTTCCAACATCCGAGCTTCGAAGCTGGCCAGCACACATTGTTGGTGGTTTAATATCTTCAGTATAGCCAAGACCAGTAATTTAAAACAATAAAATACATAAGGTTTTTCCGCTCATGTTTATGTGACCCCTATGGAAAATAAAAAATTCATACACTGTCTAGCTGAATATGTGGTGCTTAAGTCAAACACTTGTGAAATTTGAATGAAACCTCATATCAACATGGGATTTTCTGCATCATCTGTATGCTAAAGCAAAGAAAAAACTATTTTTCAAATTAAAAATTGCCTAAAATTGAGGAAAAAAAATAGAATTATTTTCTGTTTTCCTTTTATCTCTAGGTCAATGAGAGGTGTGAGACCTTTAATATTTTTATCTTTTAACTAGAACGTTACGCTTGACTCGGGCGCCGATTTATTTCCATCATGACGTCAGAAAACATTACATACAATAAACGTAGAGCAGTCCGCCTTAAGGCTTTATACGCCACTGCCGAATAAATCAAACTATATGAGGTCATCCCTTTATTAGGTAAAAAAGAGCATATCTGCATTTTTAAATGGATTATACATACTACTGTTGATTATTTTAGAAATATTTTTAACTGGTAAACTGTAAACTGTAAACTGTAAAAGCCTATTTTATCAGTGGGTTGATAATAACGGTTGATTTGTGTAGATTTTCTATTAAACAAATGCCGGATAGCGGTATATACGTATAAATGTTCCTGGAAAGACTTCTATTTTATTGTTATTACATTTAGCAGACCCAAGGAGACTAGCTTGAATATTTATTCCAAGTGGCACGTGTTGAGAAACTTCTTTTTCAAATTTGCATATTAACACAAGAACTACAAATGAACTTTTAAAATTATCATCAAGTCTTTCAATGCAATTAATGTATGAATGAATTAATTTTAATATAAGCATGCATACCCAACCCAGCTCGGGTCTTTCCAACCTTTTGCATCCATATCATCGTCCCAACTCAGCTCGTTAGTCTTGTTATCCGTTGTGACAAGATGTGACGAATAGAAGTTCAACCCCATGAAGTCGTACGTTCCTGTGTATACCAAGTACAATGTCCATTTTCAAAAACATAAGATTGTTTGAATTGAAGTTTAGTTTTTGACTATTTTAACGTATGGCATATAGTCACAATTGTCAGATGTATATGAAATCATCCATACAAAAGCTAAATAAATGAAATCTCCATATTCAACATGAAATAGCGCTAAACCGACATATAGTAGCTATGTGGTTACACTGTCTCTTAAATATAAAACGTTCAGACAAATTTAAGAAAATCTATCACCCAAGGAACCTTTTGTCCAAATATCATTTGAATTCGGAAAGCAGTTTCCTAAAAGTGTTCAGTTCTTTGCATGTGTTTTTATTTTATTTCGTTGGACTTTAATCAAGTCAGTTTTAGTCGCGGTCTATTAATTTTCCGAAATGAGACGCACGAATTACCTACAGTAGATCTATAACTAAAGAAAAAAACCATAAAAAAGGCTTTCTTCTTTGAAACCACTTGGCGGATTGCACGGACTTATTATAATTCACATGTGTAGTGACAAAAGTTATACTAAAATTGTAAACATTTTAAAGGACATTCGTTTGGTTGACCTTTATCGTCATCGTCTTATATTCAAGATAGCCGCACATATAACAACACAATTAAACATTGAAACTTTGGCATACATTGTTTTCTCCTTGGAAATGTTTACAGCGATAAAATTTCTCTTGGAAGTTTCAGCTTGTATTGACAAAACCAGCTTACCATAAATTAATGTCTTTTCCTCCTCGGTAAATGTAGGAAGACGAGACTCGTTAAATCCTTGTTCTTTACTCTTTCTTGCAATTTGTGATTGCATGACCTCTGGGTAATCCCCATTCACAAATATGGGATGAGCCCACCAACCTTGATTGAAGGTCATATCTCGTTCGGCTGCTTCAAGGTCATCTGGGTTGTATGGATTAAGCGCCTGTGCCCAACCAACGTTAAGCGTTATTCCTACTGATCCTGAAATATACAATATGCTTATTTAAAACATGCACATTTGTTTATCCACCTTTAGTTAGTACATAAGACAACATACATAATCAAAAATTGCCTATACTACACTACTACACTATTATATACACCTAATTCCACGTAATATTCCAGATATATCTCAACGTGTTTTGTACAAAAAGGGGCTACAAATAATTACAGAAAGGAAACTATGTCATGTAGTAAACCTTTTAATCAAAGTATACTTTGTTACATGTAATTCATAAATGTTGAAGTTTCGCTTGAAAAAATCAAACCATTTCAGTATTGTGTTTAATGTAAAGAGATTGCAACGTTTAAAGCCTAAGTTTGCTCACTTGCTTGTGCCAAATTCGCATTCTGTCTTTAAAGGGGTAACCATTGGTGTGTTCGGTGCTGTTTAAACCTTCTTTCCGAAAGGACAGGCATAATGTCGATCTGTGCCATTCGAAGCATATTAAACGTACAATACATTGCGGAAATACCCATTATGCGTTTCTGTTTCTTTTCAGTATATTTTATATATTCAGGAAGTATTTTTTAAGAGTCACTTACCATTTTGTGTTTTATTATAAACCCTGTAGGCTTTAGCGTGAGCTTTTAGGATATTGTGACCAGCTATGTATTCCTTTATTCCCGGAGATATTACTTTCGGCGCGAACACTCCCCATCCATATCCGAGATGTGCTGTTATAATCGGTTCATTGAAAGTTATCCATAGCTTCACCTATTAAACAATTAAATTATTGTTTTATTTGTATTTAAAGCACGTTTAAAAAAATACCTAACACTTCACAACACGTTATGAACATCTTTTAAGCAAACAATAGGCGTCGTTCTGCTACTTTGAAATACAGAACAGAGCTTATGATTTGGTGACTGATACATTATGGAAAATGTATCAATCTGGTGGATCTAGGTCAGTTCTGGGGCTTGATACGAGCTTCCCGACCAAGCTACATGATAGTATATGTTCATAAGCATCGCCTACCATCTCAGTTTGGGTCAGATTTTAAAAGCAGCCCTACCTTGTCATACTATGAAAGCATTTATGAAATGTTTGATAATATTTCAAGTGTTTACATTTACCATATAGCATATGATATGTTATGCACTATTGTAAAATCACTTTTTTGACATTTTAAATCGGCAAACTGACCATACTTAAGCACATTTATACAATCAAATGAGAACGCTCTAGTAATACCTTGCATAAAGGAAAACTCAATAAAATACATTTTGTATTGTTTGTTGAGATTTGGTAATTTTAAAGCACGTTTCCTTTTATTATTGAGTGCAGGCTTACTCTGTCACCAAACGTGTCAAAACATAGTTTGGCGTAGTCCTCAAAATGATCCGAGGTTGTTTCATTCAGCCATCCACCATAGTCTTCTAGAGCCTGTGGTAGGTCCCAGTGATAGAGTGTGACCATAGGCTGAATCCCTGTACAATATAAACGTATCTATGCATATTAGTTTTGCTTTCTCTTTATATCAGAATCTTGTTTTTTGCAGCTATAAATCAAATATTTGTATAATGTTCATTTTAGTTATTTAAAGCATGTTTAATGTAGTTATTCAAACGAAAGCTGTAAAGCACAAGTGTGACCTCACCCCTTGATAATAACATCACAATTTGAAAACACATAACTCCAGTTAGCAAACTGACAAACTGGACTCAGTAGAAGACGGTTGTCAAAAACGCTGCTATTTCTTTCCATTCCTCTATGCAAGCATTCGTATGTACATTCAAATCTGTATTTAGATACAGCTAATGGGGAAAGTAAAATTGGTCTCTTAACAGATGTAGACTCTTAAGGTAGCTATCCCGTCAAAAACAGCAACATTTTACAACATATGCACACCGTTTCTAAACCTACTGACGACGAAGTATACGAGAGGTACCAAACTCTATAGACAATATAAATGTTTTTAACCAGCCAGGCCAAACACCAAAACTGGAGCGTCGAATTAGAGTTATCAGCTCGTAATTCATACTTCATTTTACACATATTCAATCTCGGGTATTTTAAGTACCCGTGAAAATACTTTCAATCGGCACATATATTCATTTTATTATGACCTGAACACCTGGATAGGGTTTGCATAAACGATTTTGTTATGTTATTTTGCCGTTATTTGGCTGGTTAGTGTCTTTAACATTCGTAAATGTGCATTTTAATAATAAAAATACAACTGACAACTGATAAGTAAAGTTTGTGATATCTCAATAAGGTGGTCTATTGGGATAGTTAGCCTGTATAATGCGTTTAACATGTTCCTTTTTAAAAAATAGATAAATAAAAATAATGAAGCAGTAAAAGAGATGACTGAAGCTTTTGACAATATTATTTATTTTATGCTAAAATAATATTACCTTGTTCCAACAATGCGGTGATTAGTCTGTTGTAATAGTCGATTCCCTTAGTGTTGATATTGTTTATGGTGCCGTCCGGTAAGACACGTGGCCATGAGATGGAGAACCTATAGTGACTAGTCTAACAAATATATAAAAACATATATACTGACATAAATAAGTTTAGCAAGTAAATAACATATAAATACCGTTGACCAGATTCTAGGATATGTGTAGAAGCGGTCATGGGCAATATAATTTGCATAATTATCAGTTATATTAAGGGAATTAGTCTCAAAAGAAATATGCAAAAACAATAGCAACATGTGGTAATCTACATGTCTTACATAAATGATAATTCTCTTATTTCAATATGAAGGGAGGTAATTTCACAAATGGTAAACGTTGGTTCCCTGTATCTTTATAATGGCAAGGAAAATATCGATTGTTTTAGCGGTTGTTATAACTTGAGACCCACAACAGTTATTTTATAATGTTTACTCCTGCTCTTTACCTTATTTGTACTTTTAAATGTGAAATAGTATTTTTGAACTAAATGGGAGATAACTCTGATACTTACGTTGAAATACAAAACGTAAGTGAAAAAGAAGATCAACCTAAGTCATGCCGATGATTTGAAATACTCCACCATATAAATAACATTACATTTATTTAAGCTAGATGTGTATTATAAGACTTGCTAAACTTTTTTTTCTTCAATATACCGATTAATGCTGCTTAGTTAGCCTGATATAGCCTGACGGGGATTTCCTTACTGTTTCATTTTATTGGGATAACAACAGGGTAAGAGCGAGGTTTGATGCATCTAGAACCTGGTTTAAACCCCATTGGCGTTTTGTCACTTACCGTTCCAAGACGGTTCCCTTAATGTCAACCAATTATATGTTTGTGGTGTCGCATACTTCCCATTGTCAGGGTAATTGTCGTATGTTTTATATGGGTGTTTATTTTTGTGAATACTGTATTTCATTTCCTGTTTTTCTTTTATACCTACTTTTATGACGTGGCCATTAAGAGACTCTAAATCATCACATTTAACAAGCAATATTCTAAATTAAGCGTAAACAATATTGTTTTTGCATTTAATAAAATATCCGTTTGCTTATATGAGTAACACACTCATAAACCAGTATTCGGAAAAGAAAGTCGCCAGGCTTATTGAAATCTGTCTTTTACGGTACGAAGAAGCAATAATATTCAATTACTATTAATAGTTTCAGATAGTATAGCAATGTAGTTAAGAAGATATCGGTAACGTGTATATGCCACTGTATATGCATTTTATTATAAGCGAAAAGAAAAGATGTTGTATGTATATGTGTTTTTTCCTATCCAAATTGACTAATATCATGCTAACAAAATAACGTATGGTCGTTGTATTGACCTTTAAACATACTAGTTTACTATTGCGCAATCTAGCAATGGGTTATCCAATAATGATCCTATATATGGAACTTGTATTAAGTGCTTTCCAGTATAAACACTACGTTCTGTTCCATTTAAATACAATATCAGCGTCCTCATTAAAATATATACTACTCGTAAGTATGTAAAACATATGTGAAGGATTCTATAGAAGGTTAAAGAATGTGCATGCTGGCTATATTCTGAAAAAGTAGTAAATGTTTATTGGATAATACAGTATTTCAACATGTATTATCCATACCCAGCCATATGTAATTAGTATTGAAGACAAGTACATGTACTTACCCCTAGGGCTTTGAGGATTCTGACATCGTCCAAGTAGTTATGGTAGCTATCACACGCTACGTCTCCAGTTTCCATGCCCGCGTTGTCTGCAGATGTTGTCTTGGGGTGATAAAGTGTGTCCCAGATACTCGGACCTTTACCTAAGAAGTTGATATACGCAAAACATTTAATATCAATATTTCAAACTATCCTCATTATTGAAAAATTCCACGACAGTAGATCGTTTTTACGTGTATGTACGTGTGTATGCAAGTGAGTGATTTATTCCATTGAGTAACGGTCCATGAACATCTAGACAAAAAAAACATGTTTAACGAAACATGTTTTTTATTAATGCATACACACATATAAATAACAAAATGAAAAATAAAATATTTGTGAATAAAACAGACTAATGAGACAATAAATCAATCTATATTTTTAAATAAAAAGTATCTGAATGTAATGACCTAGAAAACATCTGATCATATGATTAAATAAAGATATATATTATTATAAAACATGTACCATCCTCATTCCAGGCACCCTCGATCTGGTAAGCGGATGTTGCAGAACTCCAGACAAAGTCTTCTGGGAAATCATCATAGTAAATACCATCTTCATGCTCTATTTGTCCACTCGGAAGCCCTCCCAGACCGTTATAACCCTTGGCAAATCCATTGTCCTTTATTAACTAAGCACGAACAATAAGTTGACAGATGTCAGATGTTATCAAAGCAGACGACTCTCTTTTTATAATTAACATATTTTCCAATGGAGAAAAATTAAAGAGAATCACTTGTTTTCTGGTTTTGGTGACATATTCAAATTATTTACAAGAAGTAGGTCGGAAGTTTAGCTGTGGAATCTCACTTACATTGCGGATGTTCGGTCTCCCTGTATACCTTGATGAGTGGGATATTGGGGTCATTTTCGTAGTTGTCGCAAGTAGTCGTAGGTAAAATATTGAGTTGGTTACTATGAAGCATTGGAGTGGTATGTATTGAATATTCTTCCTTATTTCTGGACTATTTAGATTGCATCTAGTTAAAACTGCACTAAAATTTAAAGTAAGATGGACATGTAGCTGCACTACTTTTTGTGAAGCACAGTTTGACTTGTAATATGTTAATTTTGACTTCAGAATTCAAAACGAAGATATGTAATTTCAGATTGGTAAATATTTTGGAGATAACAAGCAGGTCAACGCATCACCTAATACACATATGTTTGTTCAACTAAATGATACTACATTGTGTGCTTTAATGACCAATATAATTAAGATTGTATGTTTTCGTGTAAGTGTTTAGTAACAGGCCTATGTAAAAATATTGGTGGTCTAGGTCCTTTATCGTATGGTTGGTTATGCGTATTGTATCGAACACTTGAACTTGACTTAAAGTTTAACTGTGCATATTCATATTCGTTACTTCAGGAGGTGGATTAATTATTAGTTGTTTCTTAACACAACAGACATGTTTAAGCGTCGTGTGTGTACCATCACATAAAACATAGACACACTTAACCAGTTACCTGTTTGTATAGAATTGATGATGCCTTTGGTGTCCTCTTAAGAGACAGGTCCGTTCGATTAACATGGTATAGACCATATTTCTTACTGTATCCCTCCGTCCATTCAAAGTTATCCATAAGTGACCAAACACTGAAACCTTTCACGTTTGTTCGATTATCCAAGCGTATTGCTGAAAAAACAACAACACAGAAGTAAACTATTCATTTATGTATCTTGTTAGTATTGATTTGATACAAAAGATAGCTTTGAGGCAGAAGTAAACTGTTCATTTATGTATCTTGTTAGTGTTGATTTGAGACAAAAGATAGCTTTGAGGCAGAAGTAAACTGTTCATTTATGTATCTTGTTAGTGTTGATTTGATACAAAAGATAGCCTTGAGGCAGAAGTAAACTGTTCATTTATGTATCTTGTTAGTGTTGATTTGATACAAAAGATAGCTTTGAGGCAGAAGTAAACTGTTCATTTATGTATCTTGTTAGTGTTGATTTGATACAAAAGATAGCTTTGAGGCAGAAGTAAACTGTTCATTTATGTATCTTGTTAGTGTTGATTTGATACAAAAGATAGCTTTGAGGCAGAAGTAAACTGTTCATTTATGTATCGTGTTAGTGTTGATTTGATACAAAAGATAGCTTTGAGGGAATATGCATACAAATACTACTGAAATGGGCCATAAGATACCGGCAGCAGTAAATGTACATTTAAAATGATGTGTTTGTCACCCCTTAGGTGGAGCGCTGTGGTCTAGTGGTAGAGCGTTGGACCCATGATCCAAAAGTCGTGGGTTCGATTCCCGTCATTGCCATATGCGTTGTGTCCCTGAGCAAGACACTTTATCTGCATTGCTTAGTACTGGTTCTACACAGGAAGATACCGAGAGTGATTCAAATAAGTTCACTAGAACTTTCGTTACAATCGATGTAAAATAAATAAGTTTAAACTAAACGAAATTAATAAATGTTGAAATTTCGCTTGAAAAGTCAAGCCATTTCAGTATTGTGTTTAATGTTAAGAAATGGCAACGTTTAAAGCCTAAGTTTGCTCACCTGCTTGAGACAAATGCGCATTCTATCGATAATGAAACTTTAAAGGGGTAACCATTGGTGTGTTCGGTGCTGTTTAAACCTTCTTTCCGAAAGGATATGCCTAATGTCGCCCTGTACCATTCGATTAGCAGTAGCATATTAAACATACAATATATAGCGGAAATACCCATTATGCGTTTCTTTTTCCTTTCAGTATACATACTAGAAATATCAACGGTTACTGCTACACGGCATACTTGTCACGTGCTAGAAAACTCAATACTAGATCAAATGATTTCTCAAAGAGTAAAGAGTAGTGTTTAATGCTATGTTACCGAGATTATTACAACGCTTAAACGAAAAGGTAAACCCACAATTCGTCCAAAGCCAATACCTTTAAGCACTTCATTGGCGTGTTCTCTAATCCATTCTACTCGTGTTTTGTCCTCAACTCCATCGCTCTCATCGAAAACTCCTGTTTCTGTTATATAGATATCCGTAGACGGGTACATGGCATAGAGTTTATTCAGCAGGTGTCGTAACCCAGTCGGATTCATGTATGTAGCGGGGTTGTCTCGCCTGTTACATGACATTTACATATTATATATCAAAAAGAGTAAGCGTTTAACACGAGTAAAAGCATATGTTATAGATAGACAACTTTCAAGTATGAAACAAATCTACATGCCTAAAATGAATGCTTGATAATTGTGATAAAGGTATATATGAAACAAATTATAAATTGTAAAAATAATAGGACAACAATGTTTACCGCCATTGGCAAAAACAACTGACACACTCACAGATGCGATTAATCTTAAGACCATTCGCCTATGTTGTCATTTTTATTAGAAATATAATACTATCGATTACTTATGGAAAGAGTTTACACGACCGATACGTTGCGGTAACACACGTGCATAAGGTGTAACACGCCCATTACCGCACATGGGGTAGACACACGTGCATAAGGTGTAACACGCCCATTACCGCACCTGGGGTAGTCGCATAACGCATAATGGCGGACAGTAAATAGTTATCGTTATTTTCACTAATTAATTGTGCCATTTTTGTTTTATATCACATTTTGTAATTTTGTAAATTATGATATTTTTTTATTATAAACATGCACATTTTAAAAGAGACATTTTGATGTTAAATCATGTTTAAAAGAGTTGTTTTTATGTGGTCCACTGTTATATTTATATCGGTTTCCTTACTTTCCGAAGAATTCCTTCATAGTCCTGACATTTTCCGGTTGGTGTTAGAATCCGGTACGTACCGTGCCTCGGTACTATAACGAGAGCTGTCCGAAATAGCCGGTGCTCTGGTGCATAACAATATTTCGTTTAAGATATAATTTTCCCACATATCATCATAAATTAACAGCAGTTAAAGAATACCTACATTTGCTATCACTGAAAGTAACATACTTTTTCGCTTGAACACTTACTTGTTCTCTTTAATGTCGGGCATGCATTTTATGCTTGCGTAAAACCTTATTACAACCATTAATGTTTCCACGAATTGGAAATCGAAAATTGATATAAACAACTAAAGGAACCATTTGGAACACTTAGTTACCTTAGCCAATTTGGATCTTGACTCACTGTTACTCGTCGATCAGTCTTCCAATCTGGTATACTGCCGTTGACACTGGCATCGTTGGTTACCAGAAACGAATGGAAATAGTCAATGCCAAGGAAATCAGCTGAGCCTTTAATCATAATTAAAAAAGTAATGTTTTGAAAAATAAATAAGCAAGACGGTACAGGTTATATTATTGAAAATAGAAATCTTTAACTATATTTCGTTAATGTGTGTATGTGCGTAACACACTTATAACGATAAAGCAAAAAAGCAAAAGAGAACGCTACCGCGATTTGGGGCGATTTTTTGCGCGATTTTGAGAGATTCTACGAGACTTTCAAAAAACATAATTTCAAGTTAATTTAATATTAATTTCTTAAATTTAACTTATGAGAAGCAGCAAGTGACGTTAAAAAGTTTAACAGGTGCATCAACAATAGACGTTGTACGTTTATTTAAAACATGACGTCACGCAAACGTCGACTTTATGCGCGTGAAAAAAAAAAGCGCGAATAAATTGTGCTAATCGCTAGTGGGTGCTTTAATTGGCCTAATCTGCCCAGACCGACATCTGAAATGATACGGTCTAGCTGGCCGAGATTAGACACCGCCGTCACCGACACCTATGTATCGCCCACTTCGAAGGAAAGGCAAAATGAGTCGTTAAAATCCCAATACAATATTTAATCAATCAATTGGTAACACCAACTGATATATTTCATAAAACTCATATTATTGATAATTGACTGTAGATGAAAACTGAAACTTATTTACCTTTTAAGTTTGCTTTTTGTGTGTCGTTGAAAGAAGGCAACCTGTTTCCAACATGGCGCTTCATTGCATCCGGGTAATCGCCAGTTAGGAGTATTGGGTTTGCAAACCAGCCTACTTCAAATTGAAAAGCTCTGTCAATGGTGCTACTTATGTTCGGTTCTGTAGATTTCAGTGGCTCGTACCAATTGGTTTGTAGATCAATTCCAATTTTACCTACAATATATTGTTCTGAATTTTAAAGTAAAGGTACAACTGTGGTCAGATAATGGAAATATGCCTGCACGATAAGCATATATGGCCATATATAGTTACTAGTAGAGACTACTGGTTACGACAAACCGAAACCCAGGCTACATTTAACTGTAAAAGACAAACAGATAACTGCTATGGTGTACTGTACTCCATAAACGGCACTTACAGCAGGCTACATTGTTCTTTGCCCTATAAAAGAAGACGTGAACGCTTGCTACTTCGTATTTCACTCAGTAAACGACAAAGTGGGCCACATTGTCATACTTCATTGTTTTGTACTTAGAACAGACTGGAAGCCCCGACTGTAATATATCACAAACATCCCGACCAGAAAAGCATTAAACAGAGACACATTTCTGTTTAAAGCCATTATCTATTGTATGTATAAACAGTGCCATTGTATATGCATACATGTATAAACATGATGTTATAGAGGCTTCAGACAACCGGCAAAGGGGTACATGGACAAAGCAGTTTTACCTGGGTATTGTTCCTCTTTGAACGCATGGTATGCGCATGCATGCGCCAGTAGCATATTATGAGCTGCTGTATACGCTTTGGTCCCAGGACCATACACACCAGGAGGCCTACTACCAGTCCCATATCCCTCATAAACCGCAGTTAACGGGTCGGTCATTGTGATCCAATAGTTAACCTGCGTTCAATAATATGTAGACTGACGTATAAAGACAATAGCTAAAGTTAATCGCCATAATTGTATATAATAAGTATTGAACTCAAAAGTAAATGAATTAATAATTGTTTATGTTTTTGAGAACAATTTATAAATACATTGTTATTTAATTAATTTAGTCAAGTTAAAATTGTTTTGTACTTACCTTTTTCCCGAATATTTTAAAACTGGCTTTAGCATAATTGCAAAAATCCTCTACCACCTTTTCATTCAGCCATCCACCGTAATCCTATTTAAAAATTACAAATATAAAATGTAAAGATGAAGTTGCGTAAACAGTGACCATCCTATGCATTCCACACGGTTTTAAGTGTTTAATTACAAAATAGAAGCAAATATATTGCCTTGACTTGAAGGATTCATGCTAGAATATATTGCGTGGCTCGATGATTTAGGGATTTCAGTTGATATATTGCGTGGCTCGATGATGCAGGGATTTCAGTCGATATATTGCGTGGCTCGATGATTTAGGGATTTCAGTCGATATATTGCGTGGCTCGATGATGCAGGGATTTCAGTCGATATACTGCGTGGCTCGATGATTTAGGGATTTCAGTCGAATTGCATAAACTATGCAGGTTGTTCTATGTGGGTTGTGCCATTCAGGGTAATTAACGTGTATGTGTTCAAGACTGCGTATGATTGGATTATCAGTTAGGTTCGTGGGTATCGTTTTCGATACTATTTCCGACTAATGCAACACGTTATAATGCAAAACGAAACAGTGAGAAAGTTAAGCAAGTATGCAATTTTGTAGAATGTGTCGGTCAATATGTTCGTTTAAAACACTGCCGTGACATTAATAATGAATCAGAGGACTGGAGGTCATGGGGGTCGTCCAACAAGGAATGGATTCTAATGGGCAATCTTTGTACTTAGGTTGACCGATGGCATTAATATTATGTCTTCTAAAGACTAAAGAGCCTGCATGATTACAGTTTACTGCACTTGGTGACTTTGATCATTGTCCGTGAAAGAGTTCTTTCTTCCACGCCCCACCCTACCCCACGCCCTCACCCAACACCCACATTCCACCAAAAAAGAAGCAACACACGTTATCGCGGCGCTTTTTACCTGCTTTCTTTCCTATCGACTTGTGCTGCCCTGTGAATTCGTGCATGTGAAAAGGCGTTTATAAATCGGATTATCCTAGCACAGCAACTTTTTTACACTGTCGGTTTAAAGTAAAAAATATACAGATTTCAACTGGAACCAAACATTTTAATATACAAAATTTGAAAGTGCAACATTGGTATTGTCTGTGTTAGTAGCTTGTGTGAGTTGGACAACTGTAGAACTAGCGATCAAACAGCTATTTATGTTTTACAAAATTACTAACCATTAATGATAAGGGTTACCTTCCGATTTTTGTCGCATAAAATTGTAAAGGACGCATATCAACAGTAGAAGTGGCTTATGCGTGTGTTCTTTAGATAATGAGCTTTACTTCAGAAAATATTGTTTTATAAAGTTTGCACGTAAAATCAATGCTCCCCTTTATACGCATATTATTCAGAAGACAAATTCTCTCAATCTATTGATATGCGTAGATCTACTCTACTAACACGTTGGCAAAACCACGTGACTTTTTGATTGGTTTCAAAATAAACATATTGTAAACAAAGTGCTCGATTCAGGTAGGTTTTGCTATATAACATTATTAATATTGAGCGAATTGTTTTTATCTAAAGCGCACAAACCCCTCAAAAGTAAGATCTTTCCTCAGCCACAAAAGATAATTCGATTCATCCGGTACTTTCTAAAATTAGACCTCCCTAATTCTCGGAAATGAAACAAATCTAAGGCGGTGTATAACTTGGGTGGACTAATCTAAAAAAACAACTAAATGAATCGAATTAATTGTTGTGGAGGAGAGGACCTTACTTTCTAGAGGGAGTAAAAGTAATGAAGAAAAGTAATGAATAAAAAGCGCTTTGTTGACTTTTTTGACAGTGAACCCGATCAAAAAGGACATAATTTCGCCACAGATTACTTAACTTCTGTTACCTTGATAACAGCCAAAAACGTCATGGCCCTCGACACCGTGTCGACCGAGTCGACCGTGTCGAGGGGCACTCGACACCATTCATTTTATAATTTATGAAAATATCATATAATAGGTTATACGTACGTTGCAATTCTAAAAGTTGTAATTAAATCATTACTACTACTACCAATAATAATAACAATTACAACAACAACAAACAACAACAAGAACAGCAACAGCAACTATTATAATACCTGTATTTTTTGCGGGAAGTCACTATGATATAGACTGACAAAAGGCTCAATACCGTTGGCTTTAAGCTTTTCGATAAGGCCGTTGTAGTAGACAACGCCTTCATACCCATCGTGTATTTCGTCACTTCCGGTACTACCATTTGGAAAGAGCCTGGACCAAGCTATAGAAAACTTGTACGTCTGTACCTGTACAGTACAATGTAACATAGGATAATACACTTGAATAACGAAAACAAGCATCTATAGACGTAAACAATTATTTTTGTGGTTTGATTAGCGAAATACTGTTTTGGGTATGCAGACTGAAAGGAAAAAGAAACGCATAATGGGTATTTCCGCTATATATTCATAATTGTATGTTTAATATGCTACTGCTAATCGAATGGTACAGAGCGACATTAGGCCTGTCCTTTCGGAAAGAAGGTTTAAACAGCACCGAACACACCCCTTTAAAGTTTCATTATCGACAGAATGCGCATTTGGCTCAAGCAGGTGAGCAAACTGGCGGGGATTTCTTTATTTACACTGTCCTGTTTTAATGGGATGACAGTAGGGTAAGTGTGAGGTTTGGTGAACCCTAGAACCGGTTTAAACCACCAGTGGCCTACTTTGCCACTGACCGTTCCATGGCGTAGCCCTATTGTCAATCCTTTAGTGTTTGTAATGTCGTTTGTACTGATTATTACTTTTGCCTTCTTGTTTGTCTGTTTGCGTGTTTGTTTCTGTGTTTTGTGGTTGACTGTCCTCCTTGAATGCTACTTTCCCTGTCCGATCTTTTTATATTTCTTTAGGTTTTAATCGTTGCAATCTCTTAACATTAAACACAATACTGAAATGGCTTGACTTTTTCAAGCGAACTTCAATATTTATGAATTTCGTGTAATAAAGCAAACTTTGATTAAACGGTCTACTACATGACAGAATTGTCCTTTCTGTAATTAGTTGTAGCCCCTTTTTGTACAAAACACGATGAGATATATTCGGAATATTACGTAAAATTAGGTGTATGTAATAGTGTAGTATAGGCATTTTTTATGCGTTTCTTTTTTCTTTCAGAACATAAACCAAGACAAAGAAGATAAAGCGATATTTTCCCAAAAATTTAAACAGGTTATATCGAAAAACAATGCCTGTAATTATATTTTATAAGCAAAACATATGTAAAGGCAAATTTTGATCACGCTTATTCTAACACGCTTCTCCCATTTCATGAAACTTTTACTTTTTCATTTATTGTCTATTTGTGCCTGAATGTGTTTAATTTAAATCTATTGATTTTACATCGATTGTAACGAAAGCTCTATGAAATTATTTGAATCGCTCTTCGATGTCTTCCTGGGTAGAACCAGTACCAAGCAAATGCAGATAAAGTGTCTTGCTAAGGGACACAACGCATATGGCAATGGCGGGGATCGAACCCACGACTTTTCGATCACTTTACCACTAGACCACAGCGCTTCACAAAGGTGTGTAAGATCATGCCGTCATCAAATATAATTCGCGCGTGAATTTTAATGGGGTTTTATGACGCACCAAACCAAGAATGAGCATTCCAGGCAGGCCAATCCCCATTAACATCGAGATACAAATTTGCAGAATGGGCCTAGAACATTATTATCTGTATTATCTGTTTTTCTCAAAACTCGTTCGATATGCTTTCTAAAGAATTTAGGGCAAAACACTTTGCTTTTGCTTCAAGAACAATTGTTCCCATGTAAGGAAAGCGTGTGCATTAGCATTACAACTCAAATAAACGGTTCACTTCAACCGTGTGCAATATTGCGTTACAAAAGTGAAAACTCAAAGAAACTATTCATTACTACCTTACCATGCGCAATTATGAAAACCATTACAAAGACGGCTGCCGAATGCACCTTCTGTTTTAATTCTTGTGTTCATTAATTCTCTAGAACTACTGAAAAGTACTCCTGTTGTAGTTGTGTCCGCCAAGTATTTGGACCACAACGTCATTTAATATGGCCGCAAATGACGTCGTGATACTTTTCGAAAGCTGCTAATTGGACCAAGAAGACATTCTTTGCATATTACGTATTACATTAGTGTATTAGGATATTTATGTCATGGCTTTATTACAATACCATACCGCAAGTAATGTAATGTCACATCTTTATTTAAAAATGACATATATTTCTTGGTAAATGAACGCGAACTATCTTAATTGAGAATCACATGATTTAAGTATGTCTTCAGCCATGACATTTTACCCAGACGATATTTTACTCAAACTCGACACATTATCATTCTGACATGTTCTATATAACGTTCGAATCAATGTATTAATTATATCAACACCACAGGAATGTTTACTTACCCCAAGCTCCTTCAGACATGCTATGTCTTGATCTACCTTGTGATAACTGTCGACGGCAATGTCAGCGGTGTCCCCGTTAAGGATATGACCTCCGGTATGTACATATCTATCCCAGATACTTTCACCGCGACCTCAGATACATATAAATCATGTAGTTTGAAAGAAATAACTAACTTATTAGACGATCATAATACTATTAATATTGCACGTATTGCCTTATTTATACGATACGTTATATGTTTAGCTCAATAGTGCAGCAGTATCGTTTATAGTTCAAGACATGTTTGCAATTTGGGTTTAAAAGATTCAATGCACTATCAAAGTGAATATGTAGGCAGTTGGGTGTTTGATAACATTTCGGGAAACTTGATGTTTATCCGAGAACAAATTTCCAAATGAACGTCCTGGACGTTTAAAATTCAGGGCAGACATCACTATTGCATTTTTCATAGGCTTACACTATACCGTTTTTGTTAAAAAATCCTAAAAGAGCATGTTGTATGATGTTTTACATCTTTAGTTGGTTTCTCTGGATGTGGACTTTATTGTTAGAGATTTCCTTTTGATGGGATTTAGTTTTGTTTACACTGTCTTGTCTATTTGGGCGCTGAAGACAGGATAATAGCGAGGATTGTGCGCATATAAAATCGATTCAAGCTAACCAGTAGGTCTTATTGCCTACTGACCGTTCCAAGTCGGTAACCCTGTCTTCACCACCCTTTCTGTTGTATTTTGTCTCTTTCATTGTAGTTTCAAGTCCTTGTTTGCAGTACAGTGCGGACCTACGATGCCATTGCGTTCGGACGCTGTGGTTTCTATAAGACCCTATATACCATTTTACAATCTGATTATGTGATCATGTTACACAAAGAGAGTCAGCTTAAACAGGTTTCAAGCAAAATGGTGGGTGTGCATCATTCATAAATTTTTATACATGCTTACGAGAACGCCATAACAGTACAAACCTCGGTAGATATTACTTTAAAATGTTCGATTTCTTTCCTGAATTTTTCTTCTAAAACTGGAAAATGTTGACAAAGCCGTAGTTTAATAAAGTCATGGTAATATTATGACGAATGTGTAAGTCATAAATATGTGCAAAGGATCAAATAGGTATCATTGGTAGAATATGTCGATATTAGACCGTTGTCGATAATAGGCAGGGGTGAAAGCTATATCGGAATAAAAAACACACTAAAACAATATTGTTTTACTCACTACTTTGATTCCAGGCACCCTCAATTTGATAGTTTGATGTGGTCACTCCCCACAAAAAGTTGTCAGGAAAGTTTCCAAAGTAAAATTCATCATCACAGACAATACCATGCACAAGGATAAAAAAGTAAATTAAATTTGATGTTCGACGAATCATGATGCTTTTATTTTTATTCCTACTGATGATCTGTATTGCTTATGTTGCCAATTAAATGCATACTAAACACACTTATCCGAATCTCTCCCAGCGTACGAAACAACGTTTGCGAAAGAAACTGACCACCAATGGCAGGTTGTTTCATAGATACAAGTTAGACTTGATATGTAGATTGATAACGAATTCCTTACACAGCCAACAGAGTATTAGATGTAAACCTGATGATATGACAGTTGAGCAAGTAGGGCAAAATTCCTCATGTGCTTTATAAGATTCATTCTCCCGTTGTCAGGAGACCTCATGACACTATGGACGAGTCGGGCCTTCTTATCCGTAACATTAAGGTCGCTAACCCGCCAGCAACAGCCAAAGTTTACAATACATGTACACCGTTTCTTAACCTACTCACGACGAGGTATACATATATAATTTACCTATTTTGAGCATCCAAACGCTATAGACACAATTAATATAAACCGCTTTAACCAGCCAGGCAAAACCACAAAACTGGAGCGTCAACCAACTTATAATTCATTTTACACATATTCAATCGCAGATATTTTAAAAATACTTGAATAAACCTATACTTTTAATTGGGACATACACATTAGTATATGACCTGAACACCCGGCTAGAGTTTTGTTGAACTGTTTCATAATGCAATTTTGCCGTTATTTGGAGGGTTACTTTCTTTAATAACGAATCCACTAAGCTTTAATATGCCCTATTGATGTATGTTAGAACTACATAGATGAAGAAATAAGAGAACAACATAAATTAATTTAAGAACATTCACATTAATAAAACGTGACCTTGCCTAATTTAATTGAAACACGCGGTTTATAATATTTTATTTTTTTATATATATCGTGCTCCGCGATTACCAAATTTCTCATTTCATACTCTTTTACTAGTTACGAAAACAAAGCGGCATTATCCGAGTCGAGTATAACAAACGCAAAACACGAACTCAAAAATATATTAATCAAGGACAAATACCATGAACGAGATGCATGTCGAGCCCGCTCAATGAAATATCAGGTCGTCAGAATGAACGAGATGCATGTCGAGCCCGCTCAATGAAATATCAGGTCGTCAGAATGAACGAGATGCATGTCGAGCCCGCTCAATGAAATATCAGGTCGTCAGAATGAACGAGATGCATGTCGAGCCCGCTCAATGAAATATCAGGTCGTCAGAATGAACGAGATGCATGTCGAGCCCGCTCAATGACATATCAGGTCGTCAGAATGAACGAGATGCATGTCGAGCCCGCTCAATGACATATCAGGTCGCCAGAAAGTACAAACGTATGCGGTTTGGTCAATGTATCGTCAATATACGATGAGATACCGACGTAGTACCTACCATAAACATGGCATACAGTAGCTTTAATAATTAATCCACTAAGGGTGTATATGCCCTATTTATGTATTTTATGATTACGCAGATATGTATCTAAGGTTACGGAATAAGGGAACAACACACATGATTAATATCAACATTACTAAAACGCGGTGTACTAGCTACAAAAATAAACCGGCATGATCCGAGTCGCCCATAAAACTCAAACTCAAAATCAAAATTACATTATTCAAACCACAGATACTATTAAAAACCAATGATTCGTTTTTGACTGTAGCTAGTTGTCGAGAAAACAGCATTTATGCATGAGGGCATACAATAGATCTTTTATTTTTGTACCCCAAAAGCACGACCATGTCGATATTAAAAAACAATCGCATGGATGAAAAAAAATGTCTAAAAGCAACGCATGAACAGCACAAACATGAAAAGGTTGACGAACTAGGCCGCTCGGGGTTTAAAGCAGGTTCTAGGGGGCACCAAATCTCCCAATTAACATATTGTCATTTTGATTAATTATAAACTAGACAGTGTAAATAAATACTGAAAAGGGGATCCCTTGGAAACAACAAACACAAACAAGAGATAAAAGTAGCAGACTCGGTTTTATTGAGTCTGTTCATGAGAGGTAATGCAAAGTGCAACACCTCTCACGTCTCCTAGCACCGGCTTAAGCAATATTCTACTTTAAAGCCACACAGATTGTGCTTGATGATCCCAAAGGACCAGTTAGTAATAACATTACTGATTACGGCCGCCACACAGCACTTAACAAACTAGTTTGGTAAAGGTTTATTCTCGTGTTGCTCTGGCTACTGCAAACCTTTTGAGTATTTCCATTGATGATTTCTGGGCTTTCATTCATTTATATTCATACACACATGCTTATCGTTTTACAATGGCTATAGTGCCTATTTATGCTGCCTAGTTTGTTACAGAATGTAGTCTGGCTGGGGATTTACACTCTCCCGTTAAATTAGGATGCCACTATGTTTTGGTGCACCTTAGAACCACCTTAGAACCTCGTTTAAAACCCCAGCGGCCTTTTATCAATGCATATATGTCTTGGACTATTGTGAACAAATAAAACAGGAAAGACTTGAGGTGAAATTGGATTAAACGGACACTTGACAATTTTGATGAAAAGGACACATGACAAATTAGATTAAAGGAACAATTGCTACTATTATTGCACTTTATTCGTACATCGGATTTTAAAGAAATACTGGATCTAATGTATGTATATTATGTAAGTGAATATTTTTCGTTGTAGTATTTGAATACATTTGATGATTATATTTTAAAAATATACTCAGCTGCAAAAGAAAGTAGCCACTGAGTTTTGTTTAGATTTAATTGTATAAAGTATTTATAGAATTAATTGACAAATTCCAAAATGAATATGCCATGTTTGGTACCAAAGTTTTTATCATTCCATTGCCAATCTCATGTTGTCCTTTGTTTTTCAATAGGTTGAATCATTAAGGGAATGTTGCTTGATAAAGAGGATAGGGTGTATAGTAAAACTTTCAAAGTGGCTACTTTTTTTGCAGCTGAGTATAGTTTCTGGTTTTGTTCCCTTTCTTGTTACATATACACGTAACAGTTGGCGCATTTATTTATGTAGTTGTTGTTTATTTCGATTGCCTATTTTTGGTTGAATGCTGTTTTATGTTCGACTGTTTTGGTATACTGATTTTTTAAGTAGCCAAACCTACTGATGACGAGGTATATCTATAACTTACATATTTTGAGAATCCGAACACTATAAACGAGTTTAACCAGTCAGGCAAAACTGCAAAACTGGATAGTTGAATTAAGAGTTATCAACTCATTTTAAGCATATTCATTCACGGGTATTTTAAGCCCGTGACAAATACTATACTTTTAATCGGCACATAAAAGTATACATTATTATATGACCTGAACACCCGGATAGAGTTTTGATAAGCGGTTTTGTTTGTAGTGTAATTTTGCCGTTGGTGCGTTAGTTTCTTTAATAAATTCTCTTCATACAAGAGGTTTATGCTCTACCATCTAAACAATCTTGGCCGGAAAGCCAATGGGCTGGCTTAAACAGCATGCACTGCGTCGAGTCGACGAGTACACGCCTTTGGTACATGAGTTTTGGTCCTAAAAATGCGAACATTCATACAATTTTTTTTTTCAATATTTAAAATATTTACCTCTTATATGGTATAGGATATATTTGCTCAACAATAAATACTGAAAAAGAAGATCCATTGGAAGCAACAAAAACAAACACGAAAGAAAAAGCTCGATTGTATTAAGTCTGTTCACTAGAAGCAATATAAGGTGCAGCACGTCTCACACACGCTAGTATTGGCTACTGTAAAGCCACAACGATCGGTTAAGATTGGATGTTGGGCGTTATACGTCAATAAATGTGTTTTCTTAGCATGAAAATGTTGCAACAGGTTCCAGTGGTAAGTTTTAAAATGAGGTAGAGCCCTATGATATATTAGACAATACAAATTCCTAATTCTTTCTGCTGTAGACAATATGCATTAACTTAAGTTTCCGCATGGTCAGATATTAACAAAACAGAGGGCACTGAGTATTCCATGTTTTCTGCTCAGAATCCGAAATATATACATATCACAGATATGCTTGAGCAACACAGTTGGATGAGTTTAAAGGCTCATAAACATGTATAGCTATTGTGGTTAACATGATTATGGTCACAGGAAATGTGATTTCCCACATGTCCAGTGAAAGAGAAATAAAGAACTAGACAAGTTGATTGTGTTGGCTTACAGTCCTTATGACCAAGTGGGAGGGGGTTGGTTTAAGCTAAGCTAAGCATCCCAATATACTTTATCCACAAAGCAATACTTTGTTTTATTAAATCATATATAGGAATTTGCAAACTTGCATAATATAGCATTTGTTTTGTTAAATCAAGAGCCATAACTCTGATGTTTATTCTCAAATATGGGTCGGTTTCGAATGTATCCGAGTTTTCATTGATTTTGTAACTTTGAAAAAACAAGCCATTAGTGTTGATACTTGTTGATAGTCGATCCTGTGTGAACATTAAGTTCAATCTTGGTGGCATTAAAGTAGAATACCGCATACGTCGGTGCTAGGACGGGTGGAAGGTGTTGCACCTTATATGAACAGACTCAATAAAACCGAGTCTGCTACTTTTTATCTCTTCTTTGTGTGTGTTGTTTCCAATGGATTCCCTTTTTAGAACATGTTGGGTAAAGATCGGAAGCAAAACGAATATGCTAGAATGTTCACAAGGTAGACTATAGCATGTTTGGCTAACTCAATGACCAAAACTCTGATACTTATTATCCGAGATTGTTTGTTTTCAATATTTTACTAGCTCTCGTTGATATTAAAATTCAGACCAAGTTCAGTAATGATTCGATGGAAAATGAAGATGCTTACATTTTGACAGAGCAAAATAGAGCATTTTATCATGAAGCCAAAAGTCATAACTCATATTATCCGATATATGTTTTGTTCGAACTTGTCCGAGCTTTCTTTAACACAATTTTGGTAAATAGTAATATATTGGTGCTAGGTTGTTGAGAAGGTAAAATATAGCATTTTTCGTTAAATCGAGGGCGATAACTCTCGTGTTTATTATCCTATATTAATGGTTTACGAACTTGTCCGGGCTTTCATTGATATGTTTGGTAAAGTTCGAGACTGGGATGCAAAGTAAAGGTACTCGAGTGTTTACGTCAAAACCTTAACGGACGAACGGACGACGGACAACACACAATGGCATAAGCCCTACTAGTTATTGGTCAGTAGAGCTAAACATTCCTTTCGGCCCATAACTTTTATGATGTTTGAGATACTTACATGAAACTTCATAGGTGTACAGAAAATTATCAGAAGATGTGTCGCGTTTAAGAATGATTGTCGTCAAATAAAGTACGTTCTGAATTATTCCGCTTGATTGAATATTCACCATGCCCTTCACACACCCATAACTTTCATGCTATTTTATTACGAGTTTAAGAATGGCTGCAGCAAGATTAGTATCTTTTGAGTTGTTATCATCATTGGTTGCAAACTTATTATTTGCCCTTCAGTCCCATAACGGTGTTCCATGACATTGTGTATGTAAACGGAGCGATCAGGACAAATTGTAGTCAATGTAAATTTATACGTTTTATTTGTTGCACTAGATTTAAAATATATAATGTTTTCTATTCGGCAAATAAATTCCATTACATCCAAGATGATGCGATGAAAATGCATACCTGCAGAAATTATGACTAGAGTGCGTTAAGAAAGGCTGCAGGTAGATGATGCTATTGCGCTATTATCGCATTCAAGAAGGGATGACGACCATTTATAATTAAAGATGTTTTCAAAATAAATAAAGACAAATCATGTGTGAGTTATTTATTATCTATCACCATTTTATGTCATATTGCATATACTACATCAACAGTTTAAGCAGATTGACTACCTAAACTATTTTACTACATGAAGAACTTACACATGTAGGCTATATGTTTACAGAACATAAATATAATAAAGATATTAAGAACATTTGTAAATAATAACTAACTACCATATATATGTCAAACTGTATTATATATTGCAACTGCATATATGCGCAAAATGGACATATGGACGATTCTGGAATTGCTCAGCGCAAAGTAATAATTCTTTAAATGCCCGGCATTATCGGAATTCCCTAAATCTCAATACAATTCCGGAATCGTCCTTGCATTATTGCATTAAAAACTCCGTTTAATAAGTTTATCAATCAAATGTCGCAGTGGCCATGCATTATGTAATAAACATGATCAACAGGTATATGTAGGACCTCATTTTCGAAAAAAACAGAAACAAACATTTAATTTACTGTGTTTACAGAAATTGTAAGTTTGTTCCCTTTTCAATGAAAATGCGGTTAATTTTAAAAATTCAAATCTCTGCTTTTAATTATGGAACATTTATTTAACAGTGTTTTATCATTCTATTGATAGTGTTCTTACGTTTGTCATGTTTTTTTTCCCTCAAATACATGCTTTATCCAATGAGATTGACTATTTAATTGCTTAATAAACAAAACTGTGTTTGTCGTCACGTGGAAATATAGATTGTCAGAAGCACTGTCAGTTGTTTTGAAAACAACTGAATTTAAGACACACCAACGTTGTACCATATTTCTCTTAAATTAAACAGGTACACGGAGTTCGAATTGTCCATCAGGCTGATTTTATTGTTAAAGAAGCATAAATAAATAATTTCTATTCTTAATATCCAAATCTACATATAAATAAAACAAATCATAGTGTTCAAAATGTCCCTAAAATGAATACCGACAAAACAAAATAAATGACATTTGAAAATCAAGGCCGAAATTCAACGAAAACCGATTTCTGATTATGATACGAAAATAATGATGTTTATACTATTGGGATAGTGAAATTCACATGCTATAAAATGATGACTTTGAATTTAAACTATACTCAGTAGAAAGTGGACACTGAGTTTTGTTTAGATTTAATTGTATCAAGTTTTTTTAGAATTAAATTGACAAATTCCAAAATGAATATGCCATGTTTGGTACCAAAATTGTTATCATTCCATTGCCAATATCATATTTTCATTTGTTTTTCAATAGGTCGAATCATTAAGGGACTGTCTCTTGATAAAGAGGATAGGGTGTAAAGTAAAATGTTCAAAGTGTCTGGTTTCTTTTGCAAGTGAGTATATTACAAAGTGATGAATACCCCCGCAAATACTGTTGTCCTATTTTATTTTATACATTGAAGGCAATGCATATGAACACATATCAAATTGCAATCCATTTAGTTAAATGGTGTTATAGATCAATTAATATAAACACAATTTGGGTCATAACTTAGTGAAAATTAGTTGCAAATTTACGGAACTTATGCGTAGCATGTAGCTATGGATACAGCATACACGTGTTGAAATTTCGTTCCATTACATCAAGTGGTTTAAGATATCTGCTTCCGTACACATTTTAACACAATTCTTATGAAAAAATTGACGCAATCTGCTCACCCAACCTGACGCCCAACGTCATCGGAAACTCTAACAGCTGGATTGTTCCCTTAACAAAGAATCTGGTTAAAACGTTAAACCATCGTGTTTGTTTTATATTGAAAACAAGAATTGAATTGGGGTTTTAAGGCGCACCAACACATGAAAAGGTTATATGGCGCCTAATAGGCATGAACATGCCAGGCCCATCTTCCATGTTCATCGAGATAAAATATGGAAACTGGGCCTAGAACCTTCTCACCCTGAACTGCAAAGTTGCTGCAAATTCTATCGTAGAAACTCCATTAACGCTGGAGCCACGTTATTGTTTTTCTGCCACTGCTCTTTTGATGCGAGCGAGATAGCACCTGAAACAATGCAGGGATCATGATGAAGACCTTTAATGAACATGAACAAAAAATGATAAAATGAACATGAATTTGGGGGGGATTCTACCCCTCTGCTTACCCCTCCAAAGGGATCTGCAGTGGACCTATTCTTTGCCACGTGACCAAACGGGGGCCCCCGGGAACCACATGGAAAACAAGAAAATAGTTGAATAATCTTAATGTTTTAATTGCTTGAGCTCATAAAATGTAAAATGATTTAATCTGTTTGTATGTTTTATGATAAATGCTCTATATGTGATATTAGTATATATATTGGAAGCCTATATACGTTCCAATATGCCTACGTATACTTTTACATATATTTTCCGAGATACCGATACTTTGTACGGATGTGCTTTTATTCGGAATTTAATGTACACATAAATAACAATATATGAATCGACAGTTACAATTGTACCATATCTTTGTATAACAAAATGGACATGCCACTATAACAGCATGCATATTATACAAACCTATGCAAAAGACAAAGGATCACAATGAACAAAGTACTTTGAATATGGCCAGCTTTACTAGTGTCCTTTGGTTTCTTGGTGTTAAATTCTATTACAACTGGCGTGTTCGTTTCCATTTTTCCGGGTGTCGTAAAACTTTCACTACCGGTCTTTAGAAATCCATTTTGTTCAATAATCGACGTGAAGAATCTTGCAGACGCCTTTGGTGTACGTGGTCTTTCCGGATCGGAGAAGTCCACATAATGAAGTCCGAAGTGTTCCGAATACCCTCTCGCCCATTCAAAATTATCTAAGAATGACCACGCTGTGTAACCCCGGACATCACATCCATCCAGTCTGGTAGCTAAAACATGAATGTTAAAATATAGGAGTAGATAGCGGATGCAAGAAGTCTATGTATTATGTTAAAAACAATATTGTCCAAGAAATAAATGTTTCATATTGTATTATTTTTCACATATTTAAATACAAATAGGTATACAAGTCGAAGAGGAAATGTAAATTTCACAGAAGACAATCAAACACAAACACGCATTAAGAACAAACAAGAATTGCAATGTTAATAAGCAAGGCATGTGATACCAGAAACATAAACGGATTGACAACAGGGATACATAATATTATTGTGTGCATAAAATCAAGTAGTATTTGACAAGACAACATATATAACAAAGTATTTACCTTTTAGAACTTCGTTAATGTATGCTCTGTAGTAATCTATTCGGGGTTGGTCATCTAAAGTTCCGGTGTTGTCAGAGACGCCATTTTCTGTTATGTAGACTGGTATATTGTTGTAGTGGGATTTAATCCAGTTAAGACCTTGTCGAATTCCCCAAGGTGTGACAAGAAGCCAGTCAGATCCTGATCTGTTCAGGAGGGATAATTCAGATATATCTTAAAATTAGTCGTTATAATCCTATTCCCCATGCAAATTAACTTCTTATTCAAAATGAGACTTACAATGTATTCCTATAGCACCATTTTCAAAACATAAACAAAACGATAGGAAATGGATGATACGAATGATTACAAATGTGCTTTAGAGACACATACAATGAAGCAAAATAATACCGCCTTAATACAATTACTAAAGAATTGAATGCAAGATGAACGTTGTACAGAGTTACAGTATTTAAGCACATATTTCCAGCCAGTTGTATTTAGTGGGGTGAGAGAGAAATTAACTGTAATCACTGTTAGACATACAATTGCATGAGAATATAGTGTTATTCAATTTTATATCAGATGATGAGGCCCTCCCAGTGCCGCTTTAGTATGAAACCTAAAAGCGCGGGTTTCATTAGTTGTGTCTTCGTTTACTTTTGCTTTGAAAACACATTATCAACACAGTTTTGTGTTCAGTACAGCTTACTTATGTTTTTTTTCTTTCATAAAAGTAAAGTTATAATTATTATATACTGCTGTACGATAGATACTGTTCAATATAACACTGCTAAGAACAATCTTTATTCGGGTCTCAATTTATATACCTGAGCTAATCCGTCATGAAGCATGGTAGCAGTAAATAAGAATGCTTTCCATGCATTTTCAGTGGCCATTTAGCGTTGGGAATTAGGTCCTTAACGATTGTATTGATATATGAATACTTACGTTTTCCATGATGGATCTACTATTTCTTCAAGATCTCTGTCTGTTTCATAATTGCTTGGTTTCAGTGGATTTACTGTGGCGCTGATTAATCTAGATGTATACATATTATAGCCGAGAAAATCTGCGCTATCTGCAAATTATATCAAAATGATATTGTATGACAGTAGATATGGAAGCCGAAAAGGAAGTATTGAATTTACAGAACACAGTCAGTCAAAACAAGCATTAGACCCGTGTGGTTCCGGGGGCCCCGTTTGGTTAGGGGGCAAAGAATAGAGCCACTGCAGATCCAGTTGGAGGGAAGCCAGAGGGGTAGATTCCCTCCCCTCCAAATTCATGTTCATTTTATAATATTTTGTTCATGCTCATTAAAGGTCTTCATCATGACCCCTGCATTGTTTTAGGTGCCATCTCGCTCATATCACTAGAGCAGTGGCAGAAAAACTATAACGTGGCTCTTGCGTAAATGGAGTGTCTACAATAGAATTTGCAGCAACTCTGCAATTCAGGGTGAGAAGGTTCTAGGCCCGTTCTCCATATTTTATCTCGATTTACATGGAGGATGAGCCTGGCATGTTCATTCCTGTTAGGCGCCATATAACATTTTCATGTGTTGGTGCGCCTTAAAACCCCAATTCAATTCAAAACAAGCATTTAAAAAAGTATGAAAGGAGAAATTTGGAAATCGTCGAACACGATAAATACAAATATATTGCAGTCTCGGTTTGACTGAGACTATTCAGGTAGTGAAAGGTGCTTGCTACCGTTCATGCCCTCTAGCCCCGGGATGAGCAGAACTCAATATTTAAAATGCCAATAGTACATAATTTTGAGACAACCCGAAGATGGTATGCATATGACGGTGAACAACATTTATATAGAAACTATAAATTTAAAAGTACAGTAATATACATCACAAACACAAACGAGTTGGCAATATGGATACCGCTTTAGAAAGGTTAGTGGCAACAGGAAATACTGGAGATTTAAACCAGTATAAGGGTGCACCGGACTTCATAACTCATTGTCACTGCGGTATACTATGAAAATATTTAACAGAAAAGATACATCATGTTATCGCATCGTACGAGTAGTATTTTTCTCTGGTTTAACCCTGACTATAACTACTTCATTCCCCACCACCCCCACCCTCTCTCCCCGCTGATTAATTTATGTGTATTATTACATGCATTGGGGGAAAAAACTAAGTCTGGATGGAATAACTATTATTTTCCAATCATGGGCCATTTTTGGCATAGATATTACACTTTAAAAAATAAATACAAATGCAAAAAAAAAAAAGAAGCTTGATTCTAATAAAAATTAACATTATGATATGTATAACAACTTTGATTTGATATATATTTTTTTAGGATTTATCGTTAATAAATAAAATCGTGTGATTCAATAGCCTGATTTTAACTGGCATATATGATTTACTATAACATCTTCTGTATGACTAACGCACTTTCCTGAATACATATCAGAGAACATAATCCGATGTGAATTACCTTTAAGCATGACCTTTTGTTCTTCTGTAAACACAGGCAGTCGGGATTCTTTGTCTCCTTGCGCTACACTCTTGTTTCCCACCTGCCATTTCATGACATCAGGATAGTCACCGTTGCCGAATATAGGATTGGCAAACCAACCCAGAGAAAACTGGTTATATCGCTCCGCGGCCTCTAAATCGGCCAAACTGTTTGTGTCGTTAGCTCTTGCGTTTGTGTGGCTCAACGTGATACCAACCATTCCTATATGGAAATTACAGACATGTTGTTAATATAATACTGCACTATTTTGCTGTAAAATTTATATATTTTAGCTTGGCATCAAAGATCTTTTAAGTTCGAGGTGATTGTTGCAAATTGTTCGTAAGCATTTAGATACGATGGTGTTCGCAAAAACAGATGTTAAAATATTTGTCAAAATTATATGAATTTAAATATATTGACCCTCTATTCTAGGTAGTCGATCTTGCACATGTGCATAGCATAAAACGATGATATATAAACGAGAATGCTGGTCAGTGTTTAAGGAGTATTTTTCGTATATTTATTTCATTAGGCGATTTTTCATTTTCATATATTTTATAACGCTTTAGAAAACAATGATTTTTAAATGTTTGGTTAAAGATTGTCAAAGTTTTACCACACCAATGAGCGAGTACATATTATTAAGTACATTTTTGACTGGCCTTATCATTGTTGGAGTAAAGTCGATAAACAAGGGCTTTCAGCAAGTTATGACCTAGTTGACGCATAAGCGAATCGGCTCCATAAATGTTTACACTTATTGCCCATGACTCATTATGTGTTATCCAAAACGTGATCTTGATCTGTTCAATAATAACGCATCTTGGATTAAGTATAGGATTTCTTTATTATGGGGATTGCACATATATATACTTAATTACCTTTCTGCATCTCTTTGTAGTTTTTGGCATATAAACGATAAACCTTTCCATGTGATAATATAATATTGTGACCAGCCTTATATCCAAGATTGGTTCTCCCGGGAGCATGAGCCGCGCTTTCATACCCATGGTGAGCCATCACCCAAGGTTCGTTGTGTGTTATCCAAATCTTTACCTGTACACATTAATGAATATTACATGATTTAATTGGAATGTTAAATCTTGAACACATATTGATATTGTCTATTAACAATGTTGAAATGATATGATTATTTTTGTTTCATATTACTTTGTGGAATGTTATTTGTCATCGTTATCCAAAGGCATTATTCTGGATTTTTTTTAATGGATCTAATCATTGTTATTGAAAACAGAACATTTTCTATGCTGCCGTTCATAGTATACCATATATGTGGCATACAGCTGAAAATATATTAGTATAATTTTTATTTTCATAATTTCATAATTGTGTATAACGTTCGAAATTGTTGTTTGTATTTCGATATACATTCCATAATTACGAAAAAGAAATAGTTAACTTACCCTATCTCCGAAGTTGTCGAACAAGACTCTAGCATACTCCACAAACACATCTACAATACTTCCGTTTGTCCACCCTCCAACATCCTCCAATACTTGTGGTAGATCCCAATGGTATATAGTCACCATAGGCGTTATACCACCATCCAACAGAGCATTTATCAGCTGATTGTAATATGCAATACCTGAATATATGAGAGGTACAGGTTAAAACAACCTCATAACACCGGTAAATACAGGACGATCTGTTCTTGCATATTATAATGTTTCAAATGTGCTGCAAAGTCTTATCTTACACATGGTTGCTGGTTAAAAAATACGAGCATCAACACAAAGGTAAAACACATGACAACAATTGCAAGTATGCAAGTAAACGAATTAAGTACACATGGGTATCCGACAGAATCTCGGTTCAAAACAGTTGCATCTCGTGTTCAAAGTCCATGACTGCACCGGATATTTATGATATATTCTTATAATTTCACACCGTTCGTTTATAGAGCAAGAAGTCTTTACGAATCGTTCAATCCATAAAATCAAAGAAAGTTGAATAAAAGGTTATGCAAATGTGCACGAGCAACACTCAGTCATTCACGTACCGTATACTTAAGCAGGATTTATTCTTAAGAAACTATGAAAACAAACACACGTATTAAAGAAAAAGAATATACGCGTTATATTTAAACAACATTATGCTTTCAGTTTATGGCAATTTTCATTCCAATAAAGTTATAACCTTTATCTGGTCGCTGGTAATTGTTTTTAATGCTACCAATGCTCTACATCATAGTATATTAATTAAGAAATAATAAATACGTACCTGTGTTTTATCGGTGATTAAAATACAGTTCGGAGTTCGGATGCGTAGTAATTAAATTACGAATGCGTTAGCACGAGTGATTTAATTACTCGCATCGAACGACCAACTGTATTTTATTTATTAATTCGATTCTAACACGACAATAACCCCATTGTTTACGCTATTGTGGGGGCACTATATTATCTCGGAGGTCAAGGTAATCAGGCTGCTATGTTTACAGGCTATTCCATTGGGCGCCCCCGTATGCAAAGTTCTGCGCGGTACAGTATGTTTAAATACACTAGTAGTCACGTGACAAACAATTCAGTCATTGCTTAAGTCATATAGCTTGCGCTGTATGACGTAAAAAGTTTTCAGCTTGTTCAAGATGCTTATTATTAATGTTATGTGTACTGATGCATATGATGGATTTATATCGGGGTGTGTGCAAGGTTTGTGAGCATGTCAAGTTTGTTGTAATTAACATTTCATTAAAATTACTGTTGAGTTTGTCTTCGTGACGTATATTTACCAAGTGACATCATGTAACGTGGCACTTCCAACGGATGAAATATACGCGGGGAATTAATGGAACAGCCGTATTTTATCGTAGAATAACATACAGTTGTCTCTCTTCTTTGGGTATATGAAAGACTGCGCAGCTCGTGTTAGAATATATACTTAGCATTATACTTACAAAGTAGTTTGATGTTTAAGGATGCAATGGGAAATGTTTACAAAATAGTATTTACATATTTAAATACGATGATAATACAATATTAAAAAATTGTTTCATACCTAATGGATTAACGTTGTTACTTGTACCATCGGGAAGTACACGAGTCCAAGAAATGGAGAATCGATAGTGAGTTACCTAATGAAAAGGAATGAATAAAGTGTAACGAATAAAACACACACCACATTTTGCATTCAAAATCTGGTGAAAAAGATATGTTCAAATGATATGTAGATATGCTCCATTGTCTCAGGTAGGAAAAGATGGACAACCGATCGTACCTAAAGTGCAGACATACACATATAAGAGTATTCGTGAATGAAACGAAGACACACATCGTTGTATTGTTTTTATATCTGGTAAAATTATATTTTATATATTATATAAAAAAAGCATCAATCACTGCCTTTGTTTTAGAATTTAATTTAATGCATGTTTACAACTTTATAGAGGCATCACCACCTTTAAATGAAAATTAAATAGCTCACGTCAGTGACCATTGACATTCAATGGAAATAAACAGTTGTAAAGACGATTGAACAGAATTTAGATCGCGGCACATCAGACACATTTTGACATATTACATACCTTCAAGTTGGTTAAGAGTGGAATATCCTCCAAGAATTTGTGATATGTATCACACGCTATATCCCCAGTATCACCATTAAAAATCTTGTTTTGGTGAGAAAATGTATCCCATATGCTGACTCCTTTTCCTAAAAGTAAACAAAAATACTTAATCCTCTAGAAGAAACAGACTGAAATAGCTTAATGTGTAAGATAATAAAAATAGTTTGGATTAACCCTACTCCGTTGAAGAGTATAAATGAAATTGGTGAACGTTTTAGCTTTTACCTCATCCAAGGATTGTTAAAACCTTGCCTCATCCCATTATCTCCAGCGGTTTACGAGTTATGGACCGAAAACAGACATTGCACGACTTTTACGCATGTCCTTGACCCATGATACTGGCATTGAAAAACCGACCAGACATTTTATACGAGACACACATATACACATAAAGTTTCACCTCATGTTTAGTAGAAACGGTTTAGAAATTATGGACCTGTTTCAAAAATGTAACTTTATCAAGGATAATAACTGAGTAACGCGTTCATAAAATGACATTCGCTAAGTCAGATATAAATAAGGGAAAAACTCTAAAAAATGTGTATGTTCTGAACATAGCAGTATTCGCTTATGATCTTATTAAACAATATACATTGAGTTTAGTGAAAATCAGAAACCTTATTAAAAGTTACTGCAGTTTCAAACTGAAAAGCAATAACGCCATATAAATGACAAAATGGGTAAAAGGTGCATTTTGTAGAGCTTGTCCGAGGTCTTATTAAATCATGCTGGTGAAACTCCGAAACCGTTCACTGCACGAATGAGCTAATGCTTAGACGCATGCGTCATTCGGACCACTGACCAATAGAGTTAAACGTTGTCTATATAGAGGACTTTTACATGAGTGACTGTTTAATATTGAATTTATTAAACGAGTGACTATGCCGACCATCATATAAGTTTAATCCAACGAGAAGATGAGCTGTCTAAGCATTAGTTAGATGTCATGACGTGACATTTTAACAATTAAGAAACCCTAAGGGAAGAAGGGAAGGAGCGCAGCGACTGACCGGGGTTTCTTAATTGTTAATTTCACTAACTGACTTAGTGTTTGCTCACTTTTGTTTAATTTGGTACACGCGCTTCTACGAAACCACGCCTCTTAACACGTTCGCGCTTCTACTAAATCCGCCTCGTGTCTAAACAAGCGCGTGCCATTTAGTAAGCGATTACTTAATTAATGATAAAATGGTTAAAATTGGTGATCGTTAGAAATTTACATGAATAAGTTCGCCATTTTTTTTTTAAATTCCCCACCGTTTGATTGGAGGAAAACGTATTGCAAACACTAAATACAATCGTATGATGACGTCGTATGTTTGTATGATGATGTCGTATGTTGATTCGGTATTCTCCGTACGACACCGAAGAACGAAACTGATTCGTCGATTTCCTTAATCCGGATTGTAAACGTTACGGCAATCGACGAGGCAATTCCGATGCACGCCGATGAGCTGTACGGAAAAGACCGAATGAATCGGCCTTCATTTGTATATTTATTATGCTATTGTTACATGATAAATAAAGCATGGATTTATTGACATCCCAAATCCGCAAAATATGTGATCCGAGATAATATAAATACCATACATGTGTAGGTATTACTATATATATCCGTTTTGAAAATAGCTCAAACAATTTCCGAAAATTGCAAACCTAAGAAAGAATACAATAAACGCAAAAGAACACGCATCAGTTTATTTATACTGAGAGAAATAAGTTTAGCACATAAATAACATGGTAAATCCCTCTGAGCAGATTCAAGTCTATGTGCTTCAGCCACCATTAACAATATAATTAACATAATTAACAAGTATATGCAGGACATTGTTTTTGAACGATATCTTTGGAAAAAGTAGCAACATGTTTTAATTTATCTGCTTTACAGAAATCATAATTTCGTTCTTCTTTCAATATGAAGGGAGATAATTTTAAAATTTAACACTTTGGTTCGTAATTTCATTATAATGACAAGGTTAATGTCAATTGTTTTTGCGTTTTTTGTCACTCGAAACGCAGAATAGTTATTTAATAAAGTTTAACCTGTTCTTGATAATATTCTTATATTAAATGTGAAAAATGTTGTTTTATATAAATGGGAGATAACTCTGATAGTTACTTTCAATCACACATAATAAGTGAAAAACAAGAACACCTTCTGACATGCCAAAGTTATCAAATGCTTCACATTATAAAATAAACATTCAGTTTCTTTAAGCTAGATATGCAATTTCTTTATATATATATATTACCATCCTCTTTCCATCCTCCCTCCACTTGATATGACGCCGTGGCCACGCTCCAGGCAAAATCTTCGGGGAATGTACCGTAATAAAACGTATCTTCGTACGGTATGGCGACTTCATCGATAGACACATCGGGGAATCCGTTTCTCATGACTATTTCGCGATATGCTCTAGCCGATTCCTTGGGAATTCTAGGTCTGGCAGGGTCCGAGAAGTTGATATAGTGGATGCCAAATCTCTCAGTGTATCCTTTCGACCATTCAAAATTGTCCATCAGTGACCACGCCGTATAGCCTTTAACGTTGACACCATCAAGGCGTATAGCTGTAAAACATTAAACTAGATTTTCAAGAGCCGATAAATCTCGATAAATCCAAACGTTGCAAATGGCGTTCTGTACTAAGATTGTACAAAGTTGTATCTCGGGAAAAAATATTCATGAAGTGTTAATTGCCAGATGTTTTTTTTATTTCTCCCAGAAGCATTTCTTTTAATTTCCCAAAAAAGAGATTGAATAAAGGGTAGTAGCTAAAAGCTGTCATGAGAACAATAGCAGATATAATACGGTGTATGTGAGGTGGGGACGATGAGGGTATGAGAGACGGGTGGATTGGTTTGAGGATAGGTTTTATATCTGCAAGATACGATGAAAATAATCTGATCAAATCAATATGTTTCTTTTGTTAGTATTGACCATATTATCTTATATCCCGAAAACCGTAGACATATGAGACAAACTGTAAAAATAAAGTATTCTACCTTGTAAGAGAGCATTGATGTACTGTCTGTAATACGAAACTCTGGAATAATCCTTGAGAGTACCCGTGTCATCTGACACACCATTTTCTGTTATGTATATAGGTACATCACCATAGCGATGCTTTATCCAGTTCAGAATCCTCCGAATTCCAAACGGCGTCACCTTCAGCCAAGACGAGGAAGTGCTTAAAGTAGAAATTAAAGTTACCCGTCATGCAATAAATCAACAAATGCTTAATACCCCAAACATACAAAGGATCTTACATGAGTACTCATTCATTATTGAATTTATTAAACGCGTTGGCAAAATTATATCATTTTTGCTAATGAGTTTAATAAATTCAATAATGAATGAGAACGAATGTTAGATTCTATTTATCACATAACTTACATATCGACTTTTTATTGCAGTTTGACTGGCGCTTTACACGCGAAACCGACATAAACCGTGGGAAGTGGATCATAGTCATTATCGAATTGTTTTGACAGAGCGTACTAGGCTCATTTGCATACTTATATAACTAGTGGATTATCGAAAATATAGAATGGTGTTATTCCACTCCCACACCGTAAGTTATGTGATAAAACGCATTATTATATGTTTAATAACACATCTCTGAAGGATGTAAGCGTTAACCAGTACACCTAAAGCTTAAACCGTATATGATCAATTACGAATGTGACGCGATGGCTGCAAAATCATAAACATTTTCCATGCAATTTGTATTAACGAAACTGTTCCCAAAAGAGTATGAAAGGAGATATTCAAGACGTTTTTCATTAAATAACCTGATACCGTTTGTGGAAATTGTGATTCAGCTGATAACAATGCAGTTCGTAATTGATATTACAAATATGTCCAGACATTAAACATATTTGTAATATCAATTATATGTGTCTAGTGATTTACAACAAACTTACGTCGGCCATTTTGGATCTTGGCTTTCTATGATATCCATATCTTCTCCATATGTAGGTGTGCTGTTAGTGAACACGTGGTTGGCAGCCAAAGATGTCGTATACTGGTTCAATCCAAAAAAGTCGTATGTCCCTGACATCAACATGGTAATAATGATAAGTAAATGTCCCTGACATCAACATGGTAATAATGATAAGTAAATGTCCCTGACATCAACATGGTAATAATGATAAGTAAATGTCCCTGACATCAACATGGTAATAATGATAAGTAAATGTCCCTGACATCAACATGGTAATAATGATAAGTAAATGTCCCTGACATCAACATGGTAATAATGATAAGTAAATGTCCCTGACATCAGCATGGTAATAATGATAAGTAAATGTTCATACTCTAAAACATTTGCGTCCACAAAAAACATCCATATTAGTTATAATAAACATGTTCGTGTTTTTATACATATATTGCCATACGTAAGAGTTTTATTTGTTTATGGAGATAATTAACTATTGTATTTCATTGGCAGTCAATATGATCATGTATGTAAACACTGGTTTAAAAGTATTACTGTTATTTGAACTACAAACTTATTAAGTCATCATTTCTACAATTAGACGGGGGTATGTTTACTTTGCTGCCATATTTAGAATGCACTGTTATATAATAAATATATTGCATACGTCTTTTGCTGAATTCAAATATAAAAATTATATTTCAAATAATATTCACGCTCAATTTAGTATAAATGAATACCTTTAATCATCTGTTTTTCGTCTTCTGTAAAGACTGGTAGTCGAGACTTTGCCAGGCCTTGTTCTTTACTCTTCCTGGCGATCATTTCCTTCATGACATCTGGGTAGTCTCCATTCACGTATATTGGGTTAGCAAACCAACCCAGGTGAAACTCGTAGCTTCTTTCTGCGGCAGCTTGGTCAGCAGGGTCAAAGGGGTTCTTGGGATCCCACGAATCACAATTCAGCGTTATGCTTATTTGTCCTAAATTTAAACCCAAAGATTTTTACATTTATGTTGACACAAGTTTAATAAGGACATTAAAGCGTATTTATAACGTCATGCTATTTTACAATAAAATATTATGTTCAATATTTAAGAGTAATGTCTCCTTGCGTGTACTCCCATTGAAATTGCATACATAATGAATACATAAACATATATATACATGTAAAGAGATCAATACTATCCTAGAATATGACAGAAGCTACGTATTAACCAATTCACATTGTTGTTTGTTTGGTATGTTTTCGTTATATAGAGGATATTTGTTAGATTGGAATGAATATAGAATTTGTTTTCATCGAGAAGTGAGAAAACTTATATTTTCACGAGTGCTTTAGTACGAGTGGAAATATTTGAGTTTCCTCACTTCGAGATAAAAAATAAATCCAAAATTCATGACAAAACAACAAATATTCTTTTTATTATATACTAACAACCTAAAAAATTGTCTTAGATCTAATAAAAAGAAGATAAAAGTGACGCGCAACAACAATGACGTCAATAACGCCAACAAGTCAACAGTTGCATGACGTCATTGTTTATATTTTCACAGTGAAAATATAAACAATGAAAATATAAGGTTTTATTTTAATCATAAAACCCTCTATTTCACTGGAAAGTATATAATAAACAAATTATATTCAATTTCAATGGGATTACATATAATTGTATACTCAAAAACTTAGGTTCAATAGAATGAAAACAATAATGTATTTTGAACAGTTATCAGTAGCCATATTATGTTCATTTTAGGTAAGTATTATGTATGGAAGGTATTAGTTAATGGTGTAAGAACTTGTGGAACGACCATTTTAAATATTTAACAATACAATATGGCCGGGACCAATGAGATCACACACAATGCTAGGAATGTATTGATCAATACACATATGTATACGTGTCAATATACACATGTATATATGTGTACATGCATGCATGCATTATATGCATTCACATTCGAGGGCACTATCCTTAACGTAAAATTGCAAACAATAATTATAACACATTTTAAAAACATTTCATTTTACATACATTAATTACATACGGCATATAACTGCTTAAAAAAACAAAGAAACTGTACATCGCCAATATGTTTAACCCGTGTGATGCTATGCTACAAATGGGCTTTAATGACAATAAAGTGTTGTCACATAAAACCAGATTTACATTAATTATCAATATATAAAACATTTTAGAATATCAGAAACAAAAGTCAGACTATTAATCAGTAAATTTTAATGTTAATGATTGGAAACGCATCGAAATTACTTTGCATACACCCCCTATAGAGTAACGTTAACATTCACTTTGACCTTGACCTGATAATTCTATAATATAGAGGAAAATGTCTCATTTACGCGCAGTAATACTAATGAAACTTTTTCAATGCGATTTAATTCGTTTTGTAAGAGTTTTGATGTTATTTATTTGATTACATGTAATAACTGTAAAATACAATATGTTGGTCAGATTCACCACCAAGTGTCCAAACGTATGCATAGTCACAGATATGATACTAACAGCTTCCACGACCCGTCATTCCCTACGAATGTTGCTACACAGTTTAATACAAAACGATCATAGTTTGAACAACTTTTCTTTTAAACCTATAGACCTATAGACTGTGTTAGTGGGGAATTCGATAGGCTTCTTAAAGACACCGATTAGATACTGTATATCTTAATGGACTAAACTCCAAGATATTATTTAAGAAATATTTAAACAGGCATAAACAGGTATTGTTTATCTCTATCTATTGTAATTTCTTGTATCATAATGATTTTCTACGGAGATATTTGTATCAATTTTGATTCAATACCATGTATATTGTATATTAATATAATATATATTTTACCTTTTTTTAAAATTAAATTGTGATGAAGACTGTCAGGCCGAAGCGTTAATAAGTCTGTTGTTAAATTTTTAAACATCATTAGAGAGAGAGAGAGAGAGAGAGAGAGAGAGGAACCTAAACTGGTTTATGAAATTATGCCTGTAAAGAAATAAAGATAAACCATATGTTAGTAATAAGTTATCAACGTTTTATGTCATACTGCATATGTTACATCAACAGTTAAAGTTGCTTGAATTATCATAATATGAGACAGGTCGATTGTCATTCTTCAGTGTTATATATTTATCAAATTATATAAGGCAAGAATGGGATACGTTTTACTTAATTTCTGAAGAAGTGAGTGTACATAGATTGTTTTCTAAACTATGTTACTTAATTTCTGAAGAAGTGAGTGTACATAGAGTGTTTTCTAAACTATGTTACTTAATTTCTGAAGAAGTGAGTGTACATAGAGTGTTTGAAGAAGTGAGTGTACATAGAGTGTTTTCTAAACTATGTTACTTAATTTCTGAATAAGTGAGTGTACATAGAGTGTTTTCTAAACTATGTTACTAAATTTCTGAAGAAGTGAGTGTACATAGAGTGTTTTCTAAACGATGTTACTGTATCAAGCATTGAATAGGTATGTATACAATATATACAACTGCATGCATATCTTAAGCATGTGTTTATGTCTGTAAACGTTTCTGCGTTGTATGTATATATTCACAATATAAAATCGTGCGGAAAAAACAACACATTCAAAAATCATAATATTTTACTTGGGTAATATGTAATATGTAAAACAAAGATTCAACGCGTTCTATATGTTTTGATATGAAACAAACGATCATGTAAGAACCTCTCTATATGACATTAGAAGATATATTGAAAACCAATATCCGTGCCATTCATAGCCTTTGCTCTTTTTTGACATACTGACAATTTGTAGATGTGCCTTTATTCAGGAATTCAATATGTAATCGTCACGTATTAGAGTGACATGGAAACAACTTGAACTATCTCTGATTATAGACACTAAACTTGAACCCATCTCTGATTATAGACTCTAAATCACCATGCATACTAAACAAAACTTAGCAATATACACATTATCACGATGAACAAATGGTTTTGAACATGACTAGCAGAACTTGTATCCGTTGTTTTCCCGTTGTTAAACTGTATTACAACGTGCGTGTTCGTTGCCACAGTTACGGGTGATGTTACAATTTTACTGTCGGTTTTAAGAAATCCATTTTGTTCAATAATCGACGTGAAGAATCTTGCAGACGCCTTTGGTGTACGTGGTCTTTCCGGATCGGAGAAGTTCACATAATGAAGTCCGAAGTGTTCCGAATACCCTGCCATCCATTCAAAATTATCTAAAAATGACCACGCTGTGTAACCCCGGACATCACATCCATCCAATCTGGTGGCTAAAACATGAATTTTAAAATGTAACATGTACGCTTCTATTATATACATATATAAATGTATACCAAGTAATTTTACTTTTAAAATGGAATACAAACAACTGTATCGCTGTAGCGTTTTCTGATTCTGCAGCACTATTTTCTAAGATATATTTCGGAGCTACTTTAAGACGTCATATGTATATATAAGGATGGGAATGTGAGAGGTTCCCAAACTAGTAATATCCCATCTATATTTAGTTGCGTGACATATTAAAAAAAAATAGGAATTTTACTTGTTAATATTTTTTTTTAATTAGATTGTTTTGCGCTAATTTAATGAAATGTGAAGAGGCAAGAAACATTTGTCACATAACATGGCTTCTGGGAGTGTAAAGCCATGACGTATTTATCGTAATACACTAGTGTATTATAGATGCAAATGATGACAGAATCGTAGTGTTTTTGCACAGTAAAACATTTAGTCCCAATTATTTGCATGGTAAATCATACGATAGTTCAGACACTTTAAATATGTATCATTATTTGAAATGTTATTTTATAAAATGCATGTTAGTAACGATAAATTTGGTTCAAGTTGTCGCATTTTTTGAGGCCAAACGCGTTACAGCCACGTAACGTAGTTGAGGTCATGTAAACAACAAAAAGACGTCATGATTTCTCTTACAATTTTCCGACGTAAACAAGGCAAATTGACAACATTAAAGTGAAACGATCACGTCGTAGGTGTGTTATGTAATAAACAGAATCTTACTTTAGTGACTGTATATTATTAACTTTAATAAACTCGTTGGATAAAAAACTCGGCAGAGCCGCGTATCCTATTATTTATCCAACTCGTTTATTAAAATCAATACTATACAATCACTCATGTAAGATCCTCTCTGTATCACCTCTCGTAGATTAATTCCAGAGATCAGGATCACACTTAATGCGTTGATCCTGATCTATAATTAACATACTCGAGGTGATATACTTCCACTTCCACACTTCCAGAATCAGTTACTCTAGTAATAATCCTATTATATCACAGTGCGGTATTGAATACGCTAATATTTTTAAAAAAAGTTATGAGAAAAACGGTCCTTAAAAACCATAGCACCCAAGCGTAATGTCAGCATTTAAAGTTATACAGTTTTAATAAACAGCTGACTGTTTACCTTTTAGAACTTCGTTAATGTATGCTCTGTAGTAATCAATTCGGGGTTGGTCATCTAGTGTCCCAGTGTTGTCAGAGACGCCATTTTCTGTTATGTAGACTGGTATGTTGTCGTAGTGGGATTTAATCCAGTTAAGACCTTGTCGAATTCCCCAAGGAGTGACAGGTTTACTGACAGATCCAGATCTAATTAGGAGGAATAATTCATTAACCATTACAATATACTTGTTTTAATCTTATTCCACCAAGGATTTTTTCTAGAAAAATGCAATCAAATGTATTCATTAAAAATAGTCTGGTTTTTAATATGTATTACTATAACATATTTACGAGGGTATAATAAAATTGCTAAACAAATGGTAAAGGAAACGTTCTTGAAAACATAAAATCAATAAAATGTCCAACTCAAAATGAAACCACGCGAATACAATTAATAACTCGTACCAACTGGACACATGTTAATGTGTAGCACACTGCACAGAGGTGAAGTATTAAACGATTATTATTGAAATATGGACGCTAACTTTTCCCAGGATGGGTCTACTATTTCTTCAAGGTCTCTGTCTGTTTCATAACTAATTGGTTTCAGTGGATTGACTGTGGCTCTGATTAATCTTGACGTATACATATTGTAGCCAAGAAAATCTGCACTACCTGCAAATAAAGTCAAAGTAGATGCTAAAAGACGAACAGAAAACAATGCATTCACAAAACACAACCAGCCAAAACACGCTTTTAAGTGAAAAATTATAACAAACGGTAAAGTGTATGCCATCACAAACATATATGGGTAAACACTAGTGATAGTGTCAGTGATGAAAGTGGTCAATATTGTTTAAACCAGGTCCAAAACTAATTCTTGCCATATTTTCATTGCGGTTGACTTTGTGGATGCATAGCAGTTAAAATATAGATTGCAATCGCATTAAACGAATAGTATTCTTGTCTGGTTTAATTGTGCCTATTACTGCTGCATTTTCTCCTATTATAATGAATGTATTATCACAACTTTGAGTCAGTCTAACCAAGTTTGATGTTCAAAGAAGTATAAATAAAACCGTTTGATTCCTGTTATGTTTCCTGTGCATACTTTTTGTTTTGAGCATTACATTTTCTGTAAGATTAATACAAATGTTACAAACGTGCATGCAATAAACCTTTGCGACTATAATCCGTTGTGAATTACCTCTGAGCATGGCTTTTTCGTCTTCTGTAAACATAGGCAATCGTGATTTGTTGAATCCTTGCTCTACACTCTTGTTTCCCACTTGCCATTTCAAGATATCCGGATAATCGCCGTTACCATATATGGGATTGCCAAACCATCCCAGCGAAAACTGATTGTATCTCTCCGTGGCGTCTATATCTGCTAGACTTGTTTCGTGGTAGGCTTTTCCATTTGTATGACTCAGCGTGATACCAACCATTCCTGGATAATAATTAAAACATTATCATACAGCCTGTTTTCAATAAACAAATGGATTATTTTCCAACAACATTTTAAACTTTAAATAAAAAAGTCCATAGTGAGTGTTTACCATTGATTGTAAACGTTTATACATGTTGTTACGCTTTGTTAGCGTAGATATGTTTTATAGTTATTCTCAGACACAAATATGAATACATATTGACCTAAAAGGGTGACTTTAACACTTTGACTGCGATATTTAGGCATTTTTAAGAACGCAGGTCATGGTAGCATTTTAAACAATATAATCAAACGTTTGAAAACAATGCTATTCATCAGTTAACGACTGTTACAGATTGGCATACGAGTATGTGTTACCGCATCAACGAGCACCTATAATTTGAATCCTTTAAGTGGTCTTATATTTTTCTGAGTGAAAAATGAAAAAAATAGTCCTATGGAAGTAACAACAACTAAACGCAATGGCACTGTAGGTCCGCACTGCACCAAGAACAAACAGCAAATTAAATATGCAATGAAAAGATTAGGAGCAGACGGGGTTACTGACTTGGATCGGTCAGTAGGCAAGATGGCCTAAAATTTATAAACTTGGACATGTGATATCAGTCATGTTTAGCTACCAAATAAGTAAGATGTTCCCTGAACGGTATCTGCTACATCTTTACACGTATGATTCATTGTGCGTTATTCAAAATGTTTTTAAACCTAGTTTGTATACACGTTGGGGTGAAAATGACATTGGTTTAAAATACACTTTATAGAATTAAACAGTTTGACTTGAAATGATAACACGTCTTGATTACTACTAACTATGAGGTGAGTTTCTTCAGTGTGTGTTTGTGCGCGCATGCGTGCGTGCGTCAGTATATTAATACAAGTACCTATTTACCTCTTTGCAGCGCTTTGTAGTTTTTGGCATATATATGATACACCTTTGCATGTGATAATATAACATTGTGCCCAGCTTGATATCCCATATTGATTCTCCCTGGGGCGAATTGCCCGTTTTCATACCCAAGGTAAATCATCACCCGAGGTTCGTTGTGTGTTATCCAAATCTTCACCTGTACACATGAAAGCATATTAATTACATAAGTAAATTGGTAATTATGTTATACAAATTGAAATTAAAATGCAATGAAAAAATGGTTTGTCTACGTTATAGCTATATTAACTTGGGACTTTTTGTTTGAAAATATTATCTTATGACACAGATTTTGCTACTTTTTTGTTTAACTATGTATTGCGTTTTGAAAAATAACATCGTTTATATCGCGTTCGTTACATAATCAACTGCATAGTTTGACTGCACTAGATCATTCCAATATGCAGAAAATACCGTGTACGTAATCAATTCGTAAATAGTATAAAGTATATTTTTATTACATAAAATATTCCAATCCATATTTGTGAATCGATTCACATTCCATAATTATAAATACATGTTAAATAGTTAACTTACCCTATCTCCGAAATTGTCAAACAGCACCCTAGCATATTCTACAAACACATCTACAATACTTCCGTTAGTCCATCCTCCTATATCCTCCAATACTTTTGGTAGATCCCAATGGTTTATGGTCACCATAGGTGTTATACCAGCATCCAACAGAGCATTTATCAGCTGATTGTAGTATGCAATACCTGAACATGTAAGAGAGAGGTACCTTGTAAATTGTTAAAAACTAGTCATACAAGATAAAGGGACTGGCAGCGGTATTGAATAATTAAGGGTGTCAATCCAAATACGAATAAAACCATCATAATGTGTTTGAGTTCCATATGCCATGTACATATGCACTTAACTTTATTGTTAATGTAATAGTTTGGTCAGGGAAACAAGACGACTTGGCTAGTTTGTTATATAAATCATTAAAAAAATTCACATGATTATTAATGTTTGTTTTATAGTCGAAGTACACTTTATTTCAATTATTTGTACAACTGTTAGCAATATAAACTCCATTTTAATTAATATTGATGATTAAGCAACAAAAACAGCCGAGTGGTCGTGTTGTCTAATTTAAACATGTTCATAAACAACAATTAATCCGCAGGAAACAAGCGGCTTGTTTTAATGCGTATGTACACTTCATACAAAACTGAAGTAAATTACAAGGGCTTTCATTTGTATTTGGATCGCCTCCAGTACCACAACTCATTTGATATAACAGTACCATTCCGGTTATTGAGGAAGCTCTAGCCCAACATAGAATATGTATCTATGTTTGTATGATACATAACTACATAGTTATGCAGCTTCATGTGTCGCCTAGTAACATTAGGCTGCCTACTTTATTAGATACAACAATGGGGAGATTCTTTTACACTGTCTCGTTTTATTAGGATGACAATATGACCCGAATTTAACACTCAGTAGCCTTTAAACCACAAACTGTTTCATTGCGGTAAAACTATTGCCAACCTGTTTATGTTTGTGATGTTTCATACTTCCTTATTAAAAGTTTACGTAGCCATGCAACTGTTACTTATTTAAAGTGCGTGTTTTGGTAGGCTGTGTTCTGTGAATACAACATTGCCTGTTTGATTGTTTAATCCTCTTCATGTGCATTTTAACATTAAGTAGTGTTTATTCATATGAAATTATTGAAATGAAAACAAGTGTGAAAAATAGACAAACATGCAATATTTATTAAACCTACATTGTATATTCAAGTTGTATAGCAAATTTGATTCACCTTTTTGTTTGGTGATGCATTGCTTTCAACGCATGCTGATTATATACTGGATATACATTATAATAAACAAGACAGCTTGAGATTTTAAATATTCAATGTGAGATGTTTACAAGACACCATTTATAAATATACTCAATCAAAACATGAAGTGTGCGCATCTACGAGGGTGCTTCAAAAAGTTCTGTCACTGGGCATACATCATTTGAACTGGATATTACACTGAGATAAAGTAGTGTATTTATAGTACTACTGGGTTCGCTCTCTTAAAGTCCACAAACAAAAATGAAAATTTCCGGTTATTTATACCCCTGAATTACTTCCCCCTGCCACACCTTTTGGATACTGGCATCTCTGAAAATGTCCTTGTTACAAAACGTTGTAAAAATTATTTGAATAATTCTATGCGTTTAAATTTTCTTGTACGCCATCTGTTTTTATTCGCCCATAATCCATGAAAATGATTGTCGCGAATTCGGAAAGGTCTTGCTGCAAACCAGATATGAGTGAATGCATATCCTTTAATTTTAGCAGAAATAACACTGATTTTCTTCATTTTATTTACGGAAATGTTATAATATTTTTTAAATGTCGTAATTATTCTCATAGTATTAATATGTTTTCATATTTTTTTACAAATCCTAGTCCTTCAGTGTTTAAATTTTATATTCAACACATTATTGTAGAATTTTGTACAATGTTTAGTGAAAATATTGATCATCCAAAAACGCTAATTTAGAAGACTGCCCTTCCATTTAATGTCCATTTATCATTAAATTAATTTTACACGTTAGCTTAAAATGTTAATTTCTAAGACAATGCCTTTTCATCTACAATGCCTAAATTCTCAATCTTGTAATGCACAGATATAACTGGTAATGTATGAGAAATTTCAAAGGTCTTCGACAAGTAATTAAAGAGAAACAGGCATTTAAAAAAGTAACAATTAACATACCTGAAAAAAACTCAGGACGATAATGCGTCAGTATGTATAAGTGATGTGTATTAAGTGTTCCATAACTTCCGTCACACAAAATATACAGCATTCATTTTACCACCATGGAATGGTATTGAAACTTTCTTTTATTTGGTATCAAACATCAACACTCACAACGAGAACATAATCGTTAAAATGCGTTAGTGACAGAACTTATTGAATGACCCTCGTATTTTTGAAAATATTCAACAAATGTGTGATGACAGATTTAGCAAAACAAGTTTTAAAATATACATGTATGCATTAATAAAATAGTGATACCTTTGTATGAGTTACTTCACTAACAGAGTTTGGGTTGCTCATAGTCAAATAGTGCAAAACTACACAATGCATGCAGTTGAACTGGAAAACACGAGATAACTGTCTTCTTGTTAAGTGCTGGATTAATGGAATTTCTCATGAATGTTAAACGTTTAACTTCTTCTCAGACATAAAGTTATGACTTAAAATGTTACATTCGTAATGAGGTTGTATGTGCACATTTGAGCGGTCATTTTTTTTTTTACTCTGTGTAGTACACGAACTAATACCAAGGTACTGTAAATAACGTTTCATTACCAAAGGGATTTACGTTGTTACTTGTACCATCGGGAAGAACACGAGTCCAAGCAATGGAGAATCGATAGTGAGTTACCTAATGTAAAAGAAAGCATATAATGAATTAGATACGCAAGCGCACGCATACACACACAAAATTAGGACACTTCCGCCTCAGAGCCCAAATAAAATGAAGGCATATATCTTTTGCCACTCACATTTAAGAGACGCTGCATTAAATCGACACTTGTAAAAAAGTATCTTTAAGATTATATCCGCCTTATATGTAAATATAAATTCTGAAAAGAGAATGCTTTGGAACAAAACAACAAAACAAGACAGACAAGAAGAAAGTAGAAAATTCGCTTTTAGTGGGCCTGTACATACCAGACCGCTTAGCATCGGTTTAAGTGTTAGTCTATGTTAAAGCGAAACAACGTTAACAAGACGTTTAAAGATATTTAATCGCAACGTATAAAACAAACGCTCTTCAAAACATTTGAGAGATCTGCTCTTACCTTCAAGGTGGTCAAAAGTGGAATATCCTCCAAGAATTTGTGATAGGTATCAGCCGCTACGTCACCAGTATCACCGTTCAAAATCTTGTTTTGGTGAGAATACGTGTCCCATATGCTGACTCCTTTTCCTAAATGTAAACAAAAATACTACAGTATGTTCCCAACTCGTTACTGTCAAGATACTAAAACATATGTTGATGATAGATACATATATATAGTTTCGCCCAATTAACCGAAGAAATTTAAAACATTACGGACGAGACACATAATCTTAACCTAATCATGGATGGATAATAGTTCTGTAATGCTTTTACAAGCCGAAATTTGCTCATTTCGACATAAACAAGGACAGAAAAAGTGCAGTAGTAGTATGAATCCACCATTAAATATCGAGCGTCATACAAAGCATAAAATGTGCTTTAAAATGACGTTAAACTCCATTCAAATGAAATGAAATAAAATCTAAGTAACGCATACTTAAGCTAGAAATGCAATAAACATAACAAATGAGCACCCATCAGTGTAAATATATAATATATTACCATCCTCGTTCCATCCTCCCTCCACTTGATATGACGCCGTGGCCACGCTCCAGGCAAAATCTTCGGGGAAAGTACCGTAATAAAACGTATCTTCGTACGGTATGGCGACTTCATCGACAGACACCTCGGGGAATCCGTTTCTCATGACTATTTCGCGATATGCTCTAGCCGATTCCTTGGGAATTCTAGGTCTGGCAGGGTCCGAGAAGTTGGTATAGTGGATGCCAAATCTCTCAGTGTATCCTTTTGACCATTCAAAATTGTCCATCAGTGACCATGCTGTATAGCCTTTAACGTTGACATTATCCAAGAGTATAGCTGTAAAACAATAAAACTAGAATTTCAATAATGGATGAAACTTAACGTTGGAAATACCACTCTGTACGTAAAATTATGCATTATTGTATTTCGGGGTAACTTGTATTTTATTTTCACCGACATATCTTTTTTCGGTGGGCTGTGTGGGAGTTGAAGGTTGATATGACATCTGAAAGTCACGATGGAAACATCGGAACAAATGTGTTGTTGTTGTTGTTGTTGTTGTTACTGACCATATTCTCCTATAGTTTTAAGTATTTAACCCATATTCTCCTATAGTTTTAAGTATTTAACTTCAATCTTAGCTTAACCGTGCAAATAAGAAGGCTAAATATAAAGTATTCTACCTTGTAAGAGAGCATTAATGTACTGTCTGTAATACGAAACTCTGGCATAATCCTTGAGAGTACCCGTGTCGTCTGACACACCATTTTCTGTTATGTATATAGGTACTTCACCATAGCGATGCTTTATCCAGTTCAGAATCCTCCGAATTCCAAACGGCGTCACCTTCAGCCAAGACGAGGACGTGCTTAAAGTAGAAATCAAAGTTCCTTAAGCGACACATTTCATGCAGCAAAAACAGCAAATGCTTAACAGGAGCCCCAAACATAACAAATAGTTTAATGGAGTTCAAAGTTAAACGGTTCAAAATTGTTGGTATGTAGTTGAAAGCTTTACCATGCCGCATTTATCTTACTGAATAATTACTTAAACCGTCTCATGCTATAAGTTACTAATGTTGCAAACATGATGTGCCTCTTGTCAGTGACTGCATGATGACGGCAAACATACATTGTGAAAATGTTCTACGCATTTTTTATCAACGCAACCGTTCTCAACAAGTTTTTAATTTTTCATAAATAATCTGATTATGTTTTTTAGAAATGGAAACAGAGACGCTTATTCTCATGTGGTGTGGAAATTTAAAATTAAAATATACTCAGGAATTAAATCAGTCAAGTGATTAACAACAAACATACGTCGGCCATGTTGGATCTTGGCTTTGTGTGATATCCATATCTTGTTCATATGTAGGTGTGCTGTTAATGAACTCATGGTTTGCAGCCAAAGATGTCGTGTACTGGTTGAGTCCAAAAAAGTCGTATGTGCCTGAAATCAACATAGTAATATTTATTTGTAACTTTTTACATACAAAAAATAGTTCGATTTGAAAAAATATGACTATTTGTTATATGAAGATATTTGTATTTTAGAAATAGTGCCGTAAGTCAATGTGGTATTTGCTCGGCTGTGATACAAGAATGATAATGCATGTAAAGTACCGGTTAAAATGTGTTGTTTCTTTTCAATTACACACGTAAATGACATGTCGTCATTTTCATAATGAGGCGACGTAATGTTTTGTTTAAAACTGTATAACTTTACTGCGAAATTTAGAATTTACTTTTAACAAATACAAATAAAATAATAGTTGTTATTTTTACTTCACGTTAATATATATAATAGTTCATGAACTATATACTGCTTATTTCATTATAAACTATTACCTTTAATCATCTGTTTTTCGTCTTCTGTAAAGACTGGGAGTCGAGACTTTGGCAGGCCTTGTTCCTTACTCTTCCTGGCGATTATTTCCTTCATTACCTCTGGGTAGTCTCCATTCACGTATATTGGGTTAGCAAACCAACCCAAGTGAAATTCGTAGCTTCTTTCTGCGGCAGCTTGGTCAGCAGGGTCAAGGGGGTTCTTGGGATCCCACGAATCACAATTCAGCGTTATGCTTATTTGTCCTAAAGTTAAACCCAAAGCTTTTCATGATGATTCAGTTTTAATAAGGGTATTGGAATGCTTTTATAGCGTCATGCTATGCTACAATAACAAATTAATTCATTGTTTGATGCCCCCATTACGTGTAAATCCAATGAAAATCATAATGAATACATACAAATATATCATATTATTGCACCTCGCACAAAATCCTAGGAATTTCATTGGATTAGAGCGGTCACATGGTGACCCGCTATTATTCTATAGTGGGTCAGTAGATTTCATCGCCTCGCCCCCTATACATCTAATTGACCCCGCATATTTCTGTAGGGGGTCAGTAACAAACCCAATAACTAATAATGTACATTTGTCATATCAAACCTAGCCTAGAATATGACATAAGCTAAGCATTGATCAATTCACATATGCACCAAGTGTGCGTGTATTATTCATAGTAGCACTGACTAGATATGGTGTAAACATATTATAAAAGTTTTGTCACATGAAATAAGAACAAATCTAAAACAAACACTGATTACCAGCAGTTTTAGATCTTATCAATCAGTTTAGAAGATCAGACAAAAATCAAATGAGGACCATTAGTCGGTAAATTCTTAATGCCAGGTGGTGGTAAAATTTGGAACGCATTATTATTGACCTTGTTGTATAAACACCATCCAAAATAAAGCTAACCTCTTTCTTTAACTTGACCTTTCGATGTTTAATCTGATAACTTCCTAAATACATATTTAAATTATATTCAATGTTTCATTTAAATCGAACAATTAAAACTGAAGATAAAATGCAGAAACCTCATCCCACCATCCAAACGACGGACACACGTAAACCCGGACGGGCAATGTGTTCACAGACAATAGGTTAATTTTCAAGGACAATCTCATTGACAAAACTGGGAAATTCGAGTGATATTTAGTTACCATATGATAATAAAAAGAACAACAACAATATCAACATAGTAGTATTATTTGTATTATTATTATTACATCTTCCTCCAGGAAAATGGAGTTTACAATGATTTTTCAGTAATTGTCATACTTACGGTTTCATTTGGCTCCAATAAAAATCCGTTAATTGCTGATACTTTGTGAGACTGATATACGAAAATCCGCAATATTGCAGGCCAAAGATGGTCATAGCCAGCTAAACAAATACCGAGTAATAAATCGCGATAGCGCAACACATACGACTACATGAGCTATACATGACAACAACATTCTATACCTCATGTGTGATATACATATAGTATTAAAGGCAGAATATGCTTATTAACACATACACTGAAACAGTTGACGAAGAACTCGGAAGCGTTACGACTTAGACAATTACGTTTACAAATAAACTGCTAAGCACGACACAGGAAGTGTGCATGTCCAAATGGTTTATTTATAGCACAAGTAATGTTTATGTTAACACAAGAGTTAAAAAATCAGCGTGCCTTTTTAACGAAGCGTACGTTTCTAATCAGTTGTTTATATTAACGGCTGAGTACATCGGGGGATTTATGCAAATTGGACTTTAATATTATTCACAAATACTTGACACAAAGTCTCTATCATCTCCGTTAAGGTTAACAATAAGCATATTCTGACTATAAACTGTCACACAATTTTGCGCCATATGTTTCATCTACTTCCTGATACATTGACCAATATGAAAGAATCTAACTTTTCAAATGACTACATGTATACGCACCTTTTTGAGATGGCTTATACTTGGACTCGTATAACCTGTAAGCCTTTGCATGGGCCAGAATAAGGGTATGACCAGCTTTATAAGACAATGTTCCCGATCCTTTCCGGCCTTAAAATACAAAAATAAAGAGTTATATCCAAGTAGTTAGAATGATACAATAGGTCTCACACCTCTATTACCTCCCCTGAAAGCTCACGGGCCTAAAGACAAAAGGAAAACAGAAAATAATTCTATTGATTTTCTCAATTTTAGGCAATTTTTAATTTGAAAAATAGGTTTTTCTTTGCTTTAGCATACATCTGCAGTGTAAAAGACAGATGATACAGAACATCCCTGATATGAGGTTTCATTCAAATTTCAGAAGTGTTTGACGAAGCACCACATATTCAGCTAGATAGTGTATGCATTTTGTATTTTCCATAGGGGTCACATAAACATGAGCGAGAAAAAACACCTATCTAACTGATGTATATTATTGTTTTAAATTACTGGTTTTGGCTATTCCGAAGATATTAAACCAACATCAATGTCTGCTGCTCAGCTTTGAAGCTCAGATGTTAGAAAAGGCTGTACATATCGTCTTGCTTATTGACTTGTTTTTTGCCA
>JAWPHD010011841.1:0-80301 GCA_037043455.1 Cyrtodaria siliqua
CTAAATTACAACAGGCCAGGTAAATATATAGCATCTGCTACAGTCTAACCATACCTCAACCATTGTCAGTAGTAGATTACAACAGGCCAGGTAATATATTGCATCTGCTACTGTCTAACCATACCTCAACCATTGTCATGCAGTAAATTACAAGAGGCCAGGTAATATATAGCATCTGCTACAGTCTAACCATACCCCAACTATTGTCAGTAGTAGATTACAACAGGCTAGGTAATATATAGCATCTGCTACTGTCTAACCATACCTCAACCATTGTCATGCAGTAAATTACAACAGGCCAGGTAATATATAGCATCCGCTACAGTCTAACCATACCTCAATCATTGTCTGTAGTAAATAACAACAGGCCAGGTAATATATAGCATCCGCTACTGTCTAACCATACCTCAACCATTGTCATGCAGTAAATTACAACAGGCCAGATAATATATAGCATCTGCTACAGTCTAACCATACCCCAACTATTGTCAGAAGTAGATTACAACAGGCTAGGTAATATAAAGCATCTGCTACTGTCTAACCATACCTCAACCATTGTCATGCAGTAAATTACAACAGGCCAGGTAATATATAGCATCTGCTACAGTCTAACCCAGGGCAGGAAAATTATGGAATAGTCTACTCGTCCTGTAGGACTAGTGGTTTGGAAATCTTACTCGTCCTTCAAAAAATCTACTCGTCCTACAAAAAACAAGTTATATCATGATTTGTTTATTAACTAAAACCAACACTGTATTTTAATGTGGTTAGTATTTACTGATTCACAACAAAACTTCTAAATAAATAGTCAAATTCACTATTTGTTTATTTTTTCAAACACTTTGTGCTTGCCACAAACAGCTGGTCATAAATGTCAGAATTATTTGGGTCTATCCTCATGTTTTCACTGTTCATTTCGCTGTTATTTGGTTATGCTCAATAATCTGCTTTAATACTTACAGACAGTGCCACTTTAAAGTTTGTTGTTATATTTTCGTAAAACATAACAATATTGAGAAAGTAAGTTTAAAAATTATTTTTTTTTTACCCCACCCACTCCACCAAATATTGGGCGCGATTTTTCAAAAACGGCCGTGCAAATTATGAAACAAATTCAGTACGATGTACAGTAGTACGAATCTAATTGTGGACGAAGAACGAAATTTCGTAGGAGTTGTCGTTCTTGAATTCATTCTATTTTTAGAAGCAAGTCTGCTGCTTATCAACAAGTAAACATCCGGTTTTGATTTTAACTGCGCAAATATCGTATTTCTAGCTAGACACGCGATTTAAGCTAGAAAAAAATAATTAGCTCATCAATTTTTTCACTTGTCCGACAGGACGACCAGACAGGAAAACTTACTCGTCCTGCACGAGGTGTCACTCGTCATGACGAGCGGACGAGTGGATTTTTCCTGCCCTGTAACCATACCCCAACCATTGTCTGTAGTAGATAACAACAGGCCACGTAATATATAGCATCTGCTACTGTCTAACCATACCTCAATCATTGTCATGCAGTAAATTACAACAGGCCAGGTAATATACAACATTTGCTAGAGTCTAACCATACCCCAACCATTGTCAGTAGTAGATTACAACAGGCCAGGTAATATATAGCATCTGCTTCTGTCTAACCATACCTCAACCATTGTCATGCAGTAAATTACAACAGGCCAGGTAATATATAGCATCTGCTACAGTCTAACCATACCCTAACCATTGTCGGTAGTAGATTAAAACAGCCCAGGTAATATATAGCATCCGCTACTGTCTAACCATACCTCAACCATTTTCATGCAGTAAATTACAACAGGCCAGGTAAGATATAGCATCTGCTATAGTCCAACAATACCTCAACCATTGTCATGCAGTAAATTACAACAGGCCAGGTAATATATAGCATCCGCTATAGTCCAAAGATACCTCAACCATTGCCATGCAGTAAATTACAACAGGCCAGGTAATATATAGCATCCGCTATAGTCCAACGATACCTCAACCATTGCCATGCAGTAAATTACAACAGGCCAGATAATATATAGCATCCGCTATAGTCTAACCATACCCCAACCATTGTCAGTAGTAAATTACAACAGGCCAGGTAATATATAGCGTCTGCTACTGTCTAACCATACCTCAACCATTGTCATGCAGTAAATTACAACAGGCCAGGTAATATATAGCATCTGCTACAGTCTAACTATACCCCAACCATTGTCAGTAGTAGATTACAAAAGGCCAGGTAGTATATAGCATCTGCTATATCTAACCATACCTCAACCATTGTCATGCAGTAAATTACAACAGGCCAGGTAATATATAGCATCTGCTACTGTCTAACCATACCTCAACCATTGTCTGTAGTAAATAACAACAGGCCAGGTAATATATAGCATCTGCTACTGTCTAACCATACCTCAACCATAGTCATGCAGAAAATTACAACAGGCCAGATAATATATAGCATCTGCTACAGTCTAACCATACCCCAACTATTGTCAGAAGTAGATTACAACAGGCTAGGTAATATATAGCATCTGCTACTGTCTAACCATACCTCAACCATTGTCATGCAGTAAATTACAACAGGCTAGGTAATATATAGCATCTGCTACAGTCTAACCATACCCCAACCATTGTCTGTAGTAGATAACAACAGGCCAGGTAATATATACAATCTGCTACTGTCTAACCATACCTTAACCATTGTCATGCAGTAAATTACAACAGGCCAGGTAATATATAACATTTGCTAGAGTCTAACCATACCCCAACCATTGTCAGTAGTAGATTACAACAGGCCAGGTAATATATAGCATCTGCTTCTGTCTAACCATACCTCAACCATTGTCATGCAGTAAATTACAACTGGCCAGGTAATACATAGCATCTGCTACAGTCTAACCATATCCCAACCATTGTCAGTAGTAGATTACAACAGCCCAGGTAATATATAGCATCTGCTACTGTCTAACCATACCTCAACCATTGTCATGCAGTAAATTACTGTCTAAATTACAACAGCCCAGGTAAATATATAGCATCTGGTACAGTCTTACCATACCTCAACCATTGTCAGTAGTAGATTACAACAGGCCAGGTAATATATATCATCTGCTACTGTCTAACCATACCTCAACCATTGTCATGCAGTAAATTACTGTCTAAATTACAACAGGCCAGGTAAATATATAGCATCTGCTACAGTCTAACCATACCTCAACCATTGTCAGTAGTAGATTACAACAGGCCAGGTAATATATTGCATCTGCTACTGTCTAACCATACCTCAACCATTGTCATGCAGTAAATTACAAGAGGCCAGTTAATATATAGCATCTGCTACAGTCTAACCATACCCCAACTATTGTCAGTAGTAGATTACAACAGGCCAGGTAATATATAGCATCCGCTACAGTCTAACCATACCTCAACCATTGTCTGTAGTAAATAACAACAGGCCAGGTAATATATAGCATCCGCTACTGTCTAACCATACCTCAACCATTGTCATGCAGTAAATTACAACAGGCCAGATAATATATAGCATCTGCTACAGTCTAACCATACCCCAACTATTGTCAGAAGTAGATTACAACAGGCTAGGTAATATAAAGCATCTGCTACTGTCTAACCATACCTCAACCATTGTCATGCAGTAAATTACAACAGGCCAGGTAATATATAGCATCTGCTACAGTCTAACCATACCCCAACCATTGTCTGTAGTAGATAACAACAGGCCACGTAATATATAGCATCTGCTACTGTCTAACCATACCTCAATCATTGTCATGCAGTAAATTACAACAGGCCAGGTAATATATAACATTTGCTAGAGTCTAACCATACCCCAACCATTGTCAGTAGTAGATTACAACAGGCCAGGTAATATATAGCATCTTCTTCTGTCTAACCCATACATGTGATATCTCCCGCCGGGAGCTAATTTCTCCCGGAATTTCATGGGATCTCCCGGCCTCCCGCCGGGAGCTCCATTTCTCCCGGAATTTTCCCCCGAGTTACAAAATTTCGCTATTTGCGAATCCTTTTGGGTAATTGCTATGATTTATTGGATCAAGACCGAGTTTTCCGAATGATTTAGAATAAACACTTGCCGTTATCTATATCTGTTAAAACATTGCCCCTGGGCGGGTAATTAAAAGGATAAGCATGTCAGGTAATTGGTTTATTGTGTGAAAATAATGATTGGATTGTTTGTTTATGACACGTGGCGGCGATACCTGTAATGTCCATGGGAGGTTGATTATGATAGGATTAAGGAATACACCGACGGTAAGTGGGGTGGTAATAGCGAATTCGGCATCGATTGATATTTGGTATATTAATTGGATTAATATTATAATTGAGGACAATTAAAGGTTGACGATTTCAACTAATCTGTAATGTCCATGGGAGGTTGATTATGATAGAAATACACCGACTGTAAGTGGGTAGGTAATTAACAAAGGTGATGCTGGCAGCAGCCAAGTCTTGTTGTAATTAGTGGTTAAAAGTGGACAGAGTCTCAAGATATATGCCCTAGCAGATTTAAATGATGTTATTTTATGGTATGTTCATGAAAGCAGATTAAAGATCATCATTAACTAAAAGGTGATGCTGGCAGCAGCCATGTCTTGTTGTAATTAGTGGTTAAAAAGCGGACAGAGTCTATATAAAGTGTTTAATTACATGCTATTCTTAATTATATGCTATGCTAACATGAAATAAACAGTATTCAACTATTGTATGTATGAAATATCATGTTTTTATGCTGATTTACCCCCTTTATTATGGTTTATATCAGAAAAAAAAATACCGGTACGCGTTAAAAATTTGAGTCTAAAAACCTCCCTGAATTTTGTCAAATCTCCCTGAAAAAAAAGTCAAATCTCCCTGGTAACCCTCATGAAAATATCACATGTATGCTAACCATACCTCAACCATTGTCATGCAGTAAATTACAACAGGCCAGGTAATATATAGCATCTGCTACAGTCTAACCATACCCTAACCATTGTCGGTAGTAGATTAAAACAGGCCAGGTAATATATAGCATCTGCTACTGTCTAACCATACCTCAACCATTGTCATGCAGTAAATTACAACAGGCCAGGTAATATATAGCATCTGCAACAGTCTAACCATACCCCAACTATTGTCAGTAGTAGATTACAACAGGCTAGGTAATATATAGCATCTGCTACTGTATAACCATACCTCAACCATTGTCATGCAGTAAATTACAACAGGCCAGGTAATATATAGCATCTGCTACAGTCTAACCATACCCCAACCGATGTCAGTAGTAGATTACAACAGGCCAGATAATATATAGCATCTGCTACTGTCTAACCATACCTCAACCATTGTCATGCAGTAAATTACAATAGGCCAGGTAATATATAGCATCTGTTACAGTCTAACCATACCCCAACTATTGTCAGTAGTAGATTACAACAGGCTAGGTAATATATAGCATCTGCTACTGTATAACCATACCTCAACCATTGTCATGCAGTAAATTACAACAGGCCAGGTAATATATAGCATCTGCTACAGTCTAACCATACCCCAACCCATGTCAGTAGTATATTACAACAGGCCAGGTAATATATATCATCTGCTACTGTCTAACCATACCTCAACCATTGTCATGCAGTAAATTACTGTCTAAATTACAACAGGCCAGGTAAATATATAGCATCTGGTACAGTCTTACCATACCTCAACCATTGTCAGTAGTAGATTACAACAGGCCAGGTAATATATATCATCTGCTACTGTCTAACCATACCTCAACCATTGTCATGCAGTAAATTACTGTCTAAATTACAACAGGCCAGGTAAATATATAGCATCTGCTACAGTCTAACCATACCTCAACCATTGTCAGTAGTAGATTACAACAGGCCAGGTAATATATTGCATCTGCTACTGTCTAACCATACCTCAACCATTGTCATGCAGTAAATTACAAGAGGCCAGGTAATATATAGCATCTGCTACAGTCTAACCATACCCCAACTATTGTCAGTAGTAGATTACAACAGGCTAGGTAATATATAGCATCTGCTACTGTCTAACCATACCTCAACCATTGTCATGCAGTAAATTACAACAGGCCAGGTAATATATAGCATCCGCTACAGTCTAACCATACCTCAACCATTGTCTGTAGTAAATAACAACAGGCCAGGTAATATATAGCATCCGCTACTGTCTAACCATACCTCAACCATTGTCATGCAGTAAATTACAACAGGCCAGATAATATATAGCATCTGCTACAGTCTAACCATACCATAACTATTGTCAGAAGTAGATTACAACAGGCTAGGTAATATAAAGCATCTGCTACTGTCTAACCATACCTCAACCATTGTCATGCAGTAAATTACAACAGGCCAGGTAATATATAGCATCTGCTACAGTCTAACCATACCCCAACCATTGTCTGTAGTAGATAACAACAGGCCACGTAATATATAGCATCTGCTACTGTCTAACCATACCTCAATCATTGTCATGCAGTAAATTACAACAGGCCAGGTAATATACAACATTTGCTAGAGTCTAACCATACCCCAACCATTGTCAGTAGTAGATTACAACAGGCCAGGTAATATATAGCATCTGCTTCTGTCTAACCATACCTCAACCATTGTCATACAGTAAATTACAACAGGCCAGGTAATATATAGCATCTGCTACAGTCTAACCATACCCTAACCATTGTCGGTAGTAGATTAAAACAGCCCAGGTAATATATAGCATCCGCTACTGTCTAACCATACCTCAACCATTTTCATGCAGTAAATTACAACAGGCCAGGTAAGATATAGCATCTGCTATAGTCCAACAATACCTCAACCATTGTCATGCAGTAAATTACAACAGGCCAGGTAATATATAGCATCCGCTATAGTCCAAAGATACCTCAACCATTGCCATGCAGTAAATTACAACAGGCCAGGTAATATATAGCATCCGCTATAGTCCAACGATACCTCAACCATTGCCATGCAGTAAATTACAACAGGCCAGGTAATATATAGCATCCGCTATAGTCTAACCATACCCCAACCATTGTCAGTAGTAAATTACAACAGGCCAGGTAATATATAGCATCTGCTACTGTCTAACCATACCTCAACCATTGTCATGCAGTAAATTACAACAGGCCAGGTAATATATAGCATCTGCTACAGTCTAACCATACCATAACCATTGTCAGTAGTAGATTACAACAGCCCTGGTAATACATAGCATCCACTACTGTCTAACCATACCTCAACCATTGTCATGCAGTAAATTACAACAGGCCAGGTAATATATAGCATCTGCTACAGTCTAACTATACCCCAACCATTGTCAGTAGATTACAAAAGGCCAGGTAGTATATAGCATCTGCTATATCTAACCATACCTCAACCATTGTCATGCAGTAAATTACAACAGGCCAGGTAATATATAGCATCTGCTACTGTCTAACCATACCTCAACCATTGTCATGCAGTAAATTACAACAGGCCAGGTAATATATAGCATCCGCTACAGTCTAACCATACCTCAACCATTGTCTGTAGTAAATAACAACAGGCCAGGTAATATATAGCATCTGCTACTGTCTAACCATACCTCAACCATAGTCATGCAGAAAATTACAACAGGCCAGGTAAGATATAGCATCTGCTATTGTCCAACAATACCTCAACCATTGTCATGCAGTAAATTACAACAGGCCAGGTAATATATAGCATGCGCTATAGTCCAAAGATACCTCAACCATTGCCATGCAGTAAATTACAACAGGCCAGGTAATATATAGCATCCGCTATAGTCCAACGATACCTCAACCATTGCCATGCAGTAAATTACAACAGGCCAGGTAATATATAGCATCCGCTATAGTCTAACCATACCCCAACCATTGTCAGTAGTAAATTACAACAGGCCAGGTAATATATAGCATCTGCTACTGTCTAACCATACCTCAACCATTGTCATGCAGTAAATTACAACAGGCCAGGTAATATATAGCATCTGCTACAGTCTAACCATACCACAACCATTGTCAGTAGTAGATTACAACAGCCCTGGTAATACATAGCATCCACTACTGTCTAACCATACCTCAACCATTGTCATGCAGTAAATTACAACAGGCCAGGTAATATATAGCATCTGCTACAGTCTAACTATACCCCAACCATTGTCAGTAGTAGATTACAAAAGGCCAGGTAGTATATAGCATCTGCTATATCTAACCATACCTCAACCATTGTCATGCAGTAAATTACAACAGGCCAGGTAATATATAGCATCTGCTACTGTCTAACCATACCTCAACCATTGTCATGTAGTAAATTACAACAGGCCAGGTAATATATAGCATCCGCTACAGTCTAACCATACCTCAACCATTGTCTGTAGTAAATAACAACAGGCCAGGTAATATATAGCATCTGCTACTGTCTAACCATACCTCAACCATAGTCATGCAGAAAATTACAACAGGCCAGATAATATATAGCATCTGCTACAGTCTAACCATACCCCAACTATTGTCAGAAGTAGATTACAACAGGCTAGGTAATATATAGCATCTGCTACTGTCTAACCATACCTCAACCATTGTCATGCAGTAAATTACAACAGGCTAGGTAATATATAGCATCTGCTACAGTCTAACCATACCCCAACCATTGTCTGTAGTAGATAACAACAGGCCAGTTAATATATACAATCTGCTACTGTCTAACCATACCTTAACCATTGTCATGCAGTAAATTACAACAGGCCAGGTAATATATAACATTTGCTAGAGTCTAACCATACCCCAACCATTGTCAGTAGTAGATTACAACAGGCCAGGTAATATATAGCATCTGCTTCTGTCTAACCATACCTCAACCATTGTCATGCAGTAAATTACAACTGGCCAGGTAATACATAGCATCTGCTACAGTCTAACCATATCCCAACCATTGTCAGTAGTAGATTACAACAGCCCAGGTAATATATAGCATCTGCTACTGTCTAACCATACCTCAACCATTGTCATGCAGTAAATTACAACAAGCCAGGTAATATATAGCATCTGCTACAGTCTAACCATGTCCCAACCATTGTCAGTAGTAGATTACAACAGCCCAGGTAATATATAGCATCTGCTACTGTCTAACCATACCTCAACCATTGTCATGCAGTAAATTACAACAGGAAAGGATCATATAGCATCCACTATAGTCCAACGATACCTCAACTATTGTCATGCAGTAAATTACAACAGGCCAGGTAATATATAGCATCCGCTATAGTCCAACGATACCTCAACCATTGCCATGCAGTAAATTACAACAGGCCAGGTAATATACAGCATCCGCTACAGTCTAACCATACCCCAACCATTGTCAGTAGTAGATTACAACAGTCCAGGTAATATATAGCATCCGCTACTGTTTAACCATACCTCAGCCATTGTCATGCAGTAAATAACAACAGGCCAGGTAATATATAGCATCCGCTATAGTCCAACGATACCTCAACCATTGTCATACAGTAAATTACAACAGGCCATGTAATATATAGCATCTGCTATAGTCCAACGATACCTAAACCATTGCCATGCAGTAAATTACAACAGGCCACGTAATATATAGCATCTGCTACAGTCTAACCATACCCCAACCATTGTCAGTAGTAGATTACAACAGCCCAGGTAATATATAGCATCCGCTATAGTCCAACGATACCTCAACCATTGTCATGCAGTAAATTACAACAGGCCAGGTAATATATAGCATCTGCTATAGTCCAACGATATTTCAACCATGCCATTGAGTAAATTACAACAGGCCAATTAGTATATAGCATCCGCTACAGTCTAAGCATTCCCCAACCATTGTCAGTAGTAGATTACAACAGCCCAGGTACTATATAACATCTGCTACTGTCTAACCATAACTCAACCATTGTCATGCAGGAAATTACAACAGGCCAGGTAATATATAGCATCCGCTATAGTCCAACGATACCTCAACCATTGTCATGTGGTAAATTACAACAGGCCAGGTAATATATAGCATCCGCTATAATCCAACGATACCTCAACCATTGCCATGCAGTAAATTACTATAGGCCATTTAATATATAGCATCCGCTACTGTCGAACCATGCCCCAACCATTGTCATACATTAGATTACAACAGGCCAGGTAATATATGGCATCCGCTATAGTCCAACGATACCTCAACAATTGTCAGTAGTAGATTACAACAGGCCAGGTAATATATAGCATCCGCTATAGTCTAACCATACCCCAACCATTGTCAGTAGTAGATTACAACAGCCCAGGTAATATATAGCATCTGCTACTGTCTAACCATACCTCAACCATTGTCATGCAGTAAATTACAACAGGCCAGGTAATATATAGTATCCGCTACAGTTTAACCATACCCCAACCATTGTCAGTAGTAGATTACAACAGCCCAGGTAATATATAGCATCCGCTACTGCCATACCTCAACCATTGTTATGCAGTAAATTACAACAGGCCAGGTAATATGTAGCATCCGCTATAGTCCAACGATACCTCAACCATTGTCATGCAGTAAATTACAACAGGCCAGGTAATATAAAGCATCCGTTACAGTCCAACATTACCTCAACCATTGCCATGCAGTAAATTACAACAGGCCAGGTAATATATAGCATCCACTGTAGTCCAACGATACCTCAACCATTGTCATGCAGTAAATTACAACAGGCCAGGTAATAATTAGCATCCACTATAGTCCAACGATACCTCAACCATTGTCATGCAGTAAATTACAACAGGCCAGGTAATATATAGCATCCGCTATAGTCCAATGATACCTCAACCATTATCATGCAGTAAATTACAACAGGCCAGGTAATATATAGCATCCGCTATAGTCCAACGATACCTCAACCATTGTCATGCAGTAAATTACAACAGGCCAGGTAATATATAGCATCCGCTATAGTCTAACCATACCCCAACCATTGTCAGTAGTAAATTACAACAGGCCAGGTAATATATAGCATCTGCTACTGTCTAACCATACCTCAACCATTGTCATGCAGTAAATTACAACAGGCCAGGTAATATATAGCATCTGCTACAGTCTAACCATACCACAACCATTGTCAGTAGTAGATTACAACAGCCCTGGTAATACATAGCATCCACTACTGTCTAACCATACCTCAACCATTGTCATGCAGTAAATTACAACAGGCCAGGTAATATATAGCATCTGCTACAGTCTAACTATACCCCAACCATTGTCAGTAGTAGATTACAAAAGGCCAGGTAGTATATAGCATCTGCTATATCTAACCATACCTCAACCATTGTCATGCAGTAAATTACAACAGGCCAGGTAATATATAGCATCTGCTACTGTCTAACCATACCTCAACCATTGTCATGTAGTAAATTACAACAGGCCAGGTAATATATAGCATCCGCTACAGTCTAACCATACCTCAACCATTGTCTGTAGTAAATAACAACAGGCCAGGTAATATATAGCATCTGCTACTGTCTAACCATACCTCAACCATAGTCATGCAGAAAATTACAACAGGCCAGATAATATATAGCATCTGCTACAGTCTAACCATACCCCAACTATTGTCAGAAGTAGATTACAACAGGCTAGGTAATATATAGCATCTGCTACTGTCTAACCATACCTCAACCATTGTCATGCAGTAAATTACAACAGGCTAGGTAATATATAGCATCTGCTACAGTCTAACCATACCCCAACCATTGTCTGTAGTAGATAACAACAGGCCAGTTAATATATACAATCTGCTACTGTCTAACCATACCTTAACCATTGTCATGCAGTAAATTACAACAGGCCAGGTAATATATAACATTTGCTAGAGTCTAACCATACCCCAACCATTGTCAGTAGTAGATTACAACAGGCCAGGTAATATATAGCATCTGCTTCTGTCTAACCATACCTCAACCATTGTCATGCAGTAAATTACAACTGGCCAGGTAATATATAGCATCTGCTACAGTCTAACCATATCCCAACCATTGTCAGTAGTAGATTACAACAGCCCAGGTAATATATAGCATCTGCTACTGTCTAACCATACCTCAACCATTGTCATGCAGTAAATTACAACAAGCCAGGTAATATATAGCATCTGCTACAGTCTAACCATGTCCCAACCATTGTCAGTAGTAGATTACAACAGCCCAGGTAATATATAGCATCTGCTACTGTCTAACCATACCTCAACCATTGTCATGCAGTAAATTACAACAGGAAAGGATCATATAGCATCCACTATAGTCCAACGATACCTCAACTATTGTCATGCAGTAAATTACAACAGGCCAGGTAATATATAGCATCCGCTATAGTCCAACGATACCTCAACCATTGCCATGCAGTAAATTACAACAGGCCAGGTAATATACAGCATCCGCTACAGTCTAACCATACCCCAACCATTGTCAGTAGTAGATTACAACAGTCCAGGTAATATATAGCATCCGCTACTGTTTAACCATACCTCAGCCATTGTCATGCAGTAAATAACAACAGGCCAGGTAATATATAGCATCCGCTATAGTCCAACGATACCTCAACCATTGTCATACAGTAAATTACAACAGGCCATGTAATATATAGCATCTGCTATAGTCCAACGATACCTAAACCATTGCCATGCAGTAAATTACAACAGGCCACGTAATATATAGCATCTGCTACAGTCTAACCATACCCCAACCATTGTCAGTAGTAGATTACAACAGCCCAGGTAATATATAGCATCCGCTATAGTCCAACGATACCTCAACCATTGTCATGCAGTAAATTACAACAGGCCAGGTAATATATAGCATCTGCTATAGTCCAACGATATTTCAACCATGCCATTGAGTAAATTACAACAGGCCAATTAGTATATAGCATCCGCTACAGTCTAAGCATTCCCCAACCATTGTCAGTAGTAGATTACAACAGCCCAGGTACTATATAACATCTGCTACTGTCTAACCATAACTCAACCATTGTCATGCAGGAAATTACAACAGGCCAGGTAATATATAGCATCCGCTATAGTCCAACGATACCTCAACCATTGTCATGTGGTAAATTACAACAGGCCAGGTAATATATAGCATCCGCTATAATCCAACGATACCTCAACCATTGCCATGCAGTAAATTACTATAGGCCATTTAATATATAGCATCCGCTACTGTCGAACCATGCCCCAACCATTGTCATACATTAGATTACAACAGGCCAGGTAATATATGGCATCCGCTATAGTCCAACGATACCTCAACAATTGTCAGTAGTAGATTACAACAGGCCAGGTAATATATAGCATCCGCTATAGTCTAACCATACCCCAACCATTGTCAGTAGTAGATTACAACAGCCCAGGTAATATATAGCATCTGCTACTGTCTAACCATACCTCAACCATTGTCATGCAGTAAATTACAACAGGCCAGGTAATATATAGTATCCGCTACAGTTTAACCATACTCCAACCATTGTCAGTAGTAGATTACAACAGCCCAGGTAATATATAGCATCCGCTACTGCCATACCTCAACCATTGTTATGCAGTAAATTACAACAGGCCAGGTAATATGTAGCATCCGCTATAGTCCAACGATACCTCAACCATTGTCATGCAGTAAATTACAACAGGCCAGGTAATATAAAGCATCCGTTACAGTCCAACATTACCTCAACCATTGCCATGCAGTAAATTACAACAGGCCAGGTAATATATAGCATCCACTGTAGTCCAACGATACCTCAACCATTGTCATGCAGTAAATTACAACAGGCCAGGTAATAATTAGCATCCACTATAGTCCAACGATACCTCAACCATTGTCATGCAGTAAATTACAACAGGCCAGGTAATATATAGCATCCGCTATAGTCCAATGATACCTCAACCATTATCATGCAGTAAATTACAACAGGCCAGGTAATATATAGCATCCACTATAGTCCAACGATACCTCAACCATTGTCATGCAGTAAATTACAACAGGCCAGGTAATATATAGCATCCGCTATAGTCCGATACCTCAACCATTGTCATGCAGTAAATTACAACAGGCCAGGTAATATATAGCATCCGCTATAGTCCAACGATACCTCAACCATTGTCATGCAGTAAATTACAACAGGCCAGGTAATATATAGCATCCGCTATAGTCCAACGATACCTCAGCCATTGTCAAGCAGTAAATTACAACATGGCAGGTAACATATAGCATCCGCTATAGTCCAACAATACCTCAACCATTGTCATGCAGTAAATTACAACAGGCCAGGTAATATATAGCATCCGCTATAGTCCAACGATACCTCAACCATTGTCATGCGGTAAATTACAACAGGCCAGATAATATATAGCATTCGCTACTGTCGAACCATGCCCCAACCATTGTCATACATTAGATTACAACAGGCCAGGTAATATATGGCATCCGCTACCGTCTAACCAAACGTGAACCATTGTCATCCGTAAATTACAAGAATCCAGGTAATATATAGCATCCACTACAGTCTAACCATACCCCAACCATTGTCAAACATTAGATTTGCATCTGCTACTGTTTAACCATACCCCAGCCATTGTCATGCAGTAGATTACAACAGGCCAGGTAATATATAGCATGTGCTACATTCCAACTATACCCCAACCATTGTCATGCAGTAGATTACAACAGGCCATGTAATATATTGCATGTGCTACATTCCAACTATACCCCAACCATTGTCATGCAGTAGATTACAACAGGCCAGGTAATATATTGCATGTGCTACATTCCAACTATACCCCAACCATTGTCATGCAGTAGATTACAATAAGCCGGGTAATATATAGCATGTGCTACATTCCAACCATACCCCAACCATTGTCATGCAGTAGATTACAAAAAGCTGTGTAATATATTGCATGTGCTACATTCCAACTATACCCCAACCATTGTCATGCAGTAGATTACAATAAGCCGAGTAATATATAGCATGTGCTACATTCCAACCATACCCCAACCATTGTCATGCAGTAGATTACAACAAGCCGGGTAATATATTGCATGTGCTACATTCCAACCATACCCCAACCATTGTCATGCAGTAGATTACAACAGGCCAGGTAATATATAGCATGTGCTACATTCCAACTATACCCCAACCATTGTCATGCAGTAGATTACAACAGGCCAGGTAATATACTGCATGTGCTACATTCCAACTATACCCCAACCATTGTCATGCAGTAGATTACAACAGGCCAGGTAATATATTGCATGTGCTACATTCCAACTATACCCCAACCATTGTCATGCAGTAGATTACAATAAGCCGGGTAATATATAGCATGTGCTACATTCCAACCATACCCCAACCATTGTCATGCAGTAGATTACAATAAGCCGGGTAATATATTGCATGCGCTACTGTTTAACCATACCCCCAACCATTGTCATGCAGTAGAGTACAACAGGCCAGGTCATATATAGGGTCCGCTACAGTCCAACCATATCCCAACCATTGTCATATATTTGATTACAACAGGCCTGCAAAGGTCAAACTTAATTATTAATATTTACAGCCAATCAAAACCTGCACATTGGTTAGCTGCTGAATGTAAATTAGCTAGACTTTTTCAAAGAAAAAACACCAGCTATTGTAATCACTTGATCGTTGTCGTCTGCATCTGTGTCCGGTTAAAGTATTATATGTAAGCTTGTATCTTCGAAACTACTTTTAAATAATGAATTGAATCTCCACACATGACTGTATTCGGCATCGTTAGACAACATCAAAGAGCCAGATTCTATAAATTATGTTTTTATTTTACCGAAATTATGGCCCCTTTTATACTTAGCAAATTTGGTTAAAGTTTTGCATGTAAGCTTATATTTCTGAAACTGCTTTAAATAATGGATTACAAATTCACAGATGTATTTGACATAATTAGACAACATCATAGAGCCATAGTCTATAACCCATGCTTTTATTTTAACAGAATTATGTCACCTTTTATACTTAAAAAAATTTGGTTAAAGTTTGGTATGTAAGCTTGTATCTCTGAAACTACTTTACATAATGGATTGAAACTTCACAAATGTATTCATCATCATTAGAGAACATCAAACAGCCATGTTCTGCAACTCTTGCTTCATTTTAACAAAATTATGGCCCCTGTTATATTTGGAAAAGGACGAGGTATGATAAGGGACAAAAGTGGCAACCGATATTGAAAGTTTTAATGCACAAGGTTTGAATATCTAGTTTAGCTACGAATGAACTGAATCAATATTAAAACTGATTAAAAGTAAGTTTGAAGGCTCTAAATGAGTTTAAGAGCCTCACAAACAAGGCCTTTTCTTTCAAATAAATGAAATTTTTGTTCATTTTCAGCAGTCTTCGATCAGTTTTTGGTCTTGGAAATACAGAGCGCACCCTCGAGCACAACTGGTATTTTGTTGAAACAGGTACTTGATAGGGATGCATCATCAGCCAAAAAACTGTGTGTGCTAAGAGGTGCGCTCTATATTTTTAGGATCAAAATCTTTCCCAGAAAAGTACAAAATCTACAAAATCTAATACAATTACCAAAAATGCCATTTTTTGAGACCCTATTAATTCTTCTAGATAAATAAAATAAATAAAAATATATTTTGAAGATAGAATATGATCAATTTACTTCAATATGCAAAACAGATTATATGTAAATATTATTTTTTTGCATTTTGAATATATTGGGGGCCAAAATACCCCCTTATCATACCTTGTCCTTTGGTTAAAGTTTTGTATGTAAGCTTTTGAACTTAGACTTTTTAGCTCGACTATTCGAAGAATAAGAGAGCTCATGTAATCACCCCGGCATCGGCGTCGCACATCAAGATTTGCGTGTAAGCTGTGTTTACAAGTCTATTTCTCTTACATTTCTTATCCTAACGCAACCAAATTTGGCCATGGGCTTCCTTATAACATTATCTTAAGGACTGCATAAGCAATTTTGGTTCCTGTAACCCATGGGCTCCCATGGAACCCAAATTATGACAGCCCATAAAATGTGTCCCATTTCACATCAAATTTTGCTCGTAAGCTGTGTTTACAAGTCTATTTCCTACATTGCTTATCCTAGCACAACAAAATTTGGCCATGGGCTTCCTTATAGCATTATCTTAAGGGCTGCATAAGCAATTTTGGTTCCTGTAACCCCTGGGCTCCCATGGAACCTAAATTCTGATAGCCCTTAAAATATGTCTGTTTCACATCAAATTTTGCATTTAAGCTGCTGTTTGCATGTTAGGTTCAATTTGGCCATGAGCTTCCTTATAGCATTATCTTAAGGACTGCTATAGTAATTTTGGTTCCTGTAACCCCTGGGCTCCCATGGAACCCAAATTCACATAAAATTTTGCGTGTAAGCTGTGTTTACAGGTTATATCTCTTACATTTCTTGTCCTAGCTCAACTAAATTTGGGAATTGGTTTTGTTATAGTATGTTGTAAGGGGTTGCATAAGTAATTTAGTCTTCTGCAAATTCTGGGCTCCCATGGAATCCAAATTGTGATGGCCAATAAAATGTGCGATAAAGGCAGATCTAGGTTTGCATGTAATCTGTATCTATAATTTTGGTTTGGGATTTGTTAAAGCATTATGCATTTTTATTCATAATTCCCTTTTTTTTTTTTTACATATTTCTCTTCTTTTGCTCAATTCTTACACATATAGCTATGTTGCACCCCACCACACACGCCTTCCCCCACCCCTAACCTTAAAACTCAATTTTTTTCTAGCTCGACTATTCCAAGAATAAGAAATCTTATGTAATTAACCCGCCGTCGGCATTGGTGTCGGCGTCGGCGTTGGTGTCGGCGTCCCACATCAAGGTTTGCATGTAAGCTGTGTTTACAAGTCTATATCTCTTACATTTCTTATCCTAGCACAACCAAATTACGGGCTTCCTTATAGCATTATCTTCCTATAACCCCTGGGCTCCCATGGAACCTAAATTCTGATAGCCCTTAAAATATTTCTGTTTCACATCAAATTTTGCATGTAAGCTGTGTGTTTACAGGTCTATATCTCTTACATTTCTTGTCCTAGCTAAATTAAATTTTGGAATTGGTTTCCTTATAGTATGTTGTAAAGGGTTGGATAAGTAATTTTGTCTTCTGCAAATTCTGGGCTCCCATGTAACCCAAATTGTGATGGCCCATAAAATGTGCAATAAAGGCAGATCTAGGTTTGCATGTAAGCATGTTTATATCTATAATTTTGGTTTGGGAGTTGTTATAGCATTATGCATTTTATTACTTCACCCATATTGGGGCATGGGCTCCCTCCTTCCCCCCCCCCACCCCCACTCCCCTCCACAATTTTTTTTTTTTTACATATTTCTGTGTTGTTTTAGTCAATTCTTACATAGATGTTGCGCGCTCCCCCGCCCCCACCCACACACCCCGCCAACCCACTCCCGCCTCTCACCCCCGCTCCCCACCACCCCACCCCTACTTGAAACTATTTTCACTTTTCACTTTTCGTCCTTCTGTCCGTCTGTCCGTCCGTCTGTTAGCAATTTTATAATATCGACATCTCCTCTGAAACCGCTTGAAGGATTTTGATGAATCTTCATCACAATGTTATTTGATTTGTGTTTTTCGCGGCCGCCAGTCATCCTCCGAAACCACTTATTCCATCCCTCCTCTCAACCCCAGCACCCCCCCCCCCCACCCCCACACTTGAAACATTTTTTTATTTGTTTTTTTTCATATTTCTTTGTTATTTTAATCAATTCTTACATAGATGTTACCCCCCTCCCCAACAAAAAAAAACACCAACCCACCCATATTGGGGCATGGGCTCCCTCCTCCCCCCCCCACCCCCACTCCCCTCCACAATCTTTTTTTTTTTACATATTTCTGTGTTGTTTTAGTCAATTCTTACATAGATGTTGCGCCCTCCCCCACCCCCACCCACCCCCCGCCAACCCACTCCCGCCTCTCACCCCCGCTCCCCACCACCCCACCCCTACTTGAAACTATTTTCACTTTTCACTTTTCGTCCTTCTGTCCGTCTGTCCGTCCGTCCGTCTGTTAGCAATTTTATAATATCGACATCTCTGAAACCGCTTGAAGGATTTTGATGAATCTTCATCACAATGTTATTTGATTTGTGTTTTTCGCGGCCGCCAGTCATCCTCCGAAACCACTTATTCCATCCCTCCTCTCAACCCCAGCACCCCCCCCACCCCCACACTTGAAACATTTTTTTATTTGTTTTTTTTCATATTTCTTTGTTATTTTAATCAATTCTAAGGGCAAATAACTTAATAATTTTTAGGTTCAACTTTGCGTTTAGGTCACTTTTTCACAAACTGTATGCACTAGACCTTTAAAACTCTGCTTATAGTTGGATCTTGAGCGGTACATCGCAGTATGGCAAAACAAATGTGGAAGTGACCTTGACCCTCCACGCAAAGGGCAGATAACTTAATAATTTTACCTTCAAGCTTTGTGTTGAGGTCAATTTCGCGCAAGCTGTATGCACTACACCTTTCAAACTTTGTTTATAGTTGTATCTGGTACATTGCAACCTGACAAAGCAGATGTGGATGTGACCTTGACTCTCTGAGCAAGGGCAGATAACCTTATACTTTTTACCTTCAACTTTGGCATTAAGGTCACTTTAACAAACGACCTTTCATACTTTGCTTATAGTTGTATCTTGAGTATTACATTGCAACGTGACAAAGCAAATGTGGGTGTGACCTTCACCATCCAAGTAAAGGGCAGATAACTTTAATTGTTACATTTACATTACTTTCTCATCAACTATAATTATGCACTAGATGTTTTTTAATTTATAGCTTAATCTTTATTTCTTTCCGCGTAGAATCCAATTAACCATGAGTGCACACCTGTGGTGATTTATTATTGGGAAAAAAAAATTCCGACAACTTTTCAACTTGTCTGATATCGCGCTTGAAAAAGCAATCCATCGCCAGAAAAAAAGGTACATAAAAAGTCAACAGTTTTCCTACGGACATAAATGCCAAGGGCATCTTTTATGTGCAGAGTTGACACGACTGATAAATACAATGAATACATTTCGAAACAAATAAGTATTTCAAACTTTTAATGCATTTAATCACAAGTTTTGTTCGTTTTTGTTGTCCGAAAGTCAACAGTTTTCCTACCGACATAAATACTAAATACCCATAATCCTTTTCCATGTATGTATATTTTAACAAGACGGCACTAATAACGGGTTTATGACCCTGAATTCTTTACCATTTTTCTGATTATTTCTGACTAAAGAACCCATCGATGTAATAATAAACATCAGAATAGTAAAATTTGTTACAAAGGTAGACTATTTAAAAACAAAATTATAATTTCCAGTATAATAATTACTAATTGAATGTTATTTTCAGTCGTCGCGAAGCCGGTAATAGTAACCGCCATATAACTGTCGTGACCCAGTATACATAATGCGGGCATTCTAATTTTCCCTTTTTTGAATTATTTTTTTTTGCTTTTTCTTTTTTTAGCTCTACTGGCCAAGGGCCAGCAGAGCTTATGGGATGGCGAGTTCTCCGTCATCCATCCGTCCATCGTCAGTCCGTCGTCCGTCGTTAACCTTTGTCTTGTTACCACTCTAGGGCCTTCATTTTTCATCCGATCTTTACCAAACTTTAACAGGTTGTTAATATGAACAATGAAAGCTCGGACAAGTTCGAAAACCTGCCAGATCGGAATAATTTCACCGGAGTTATGGCCCTTGTTTTGCTGAAAAATGCCATATTAAGCCTTGTGAACACTCTAGCACCTTCATTTATTATTTGATCTTTACCAAACTTGCACAGATTGTTAATATCAATGAAAGCTCGGACAGGTTCAAAAACCAGCCAAATCGGATCAGTAACACCGGAGTTATGGCCCTTGTTTTTTTCTGAAAAACGCTATTTTCTGCCTTGTGAACACTCTAGGGCCTTCAATATTAATCGGATCTTTACTTAATTTTGCCAGTGTCTTTATATCAATGAAAGCTTGAACAAGTTCAAAAACTGGCAAGATGGCAATAATTTCAATGGAGTTATGGCCCTTGTTTTGCTGAAAAATGCCATATTAAGCCTTGTGAACACTCTAGCACCTTCATTTATTAATTGATCTTTGTCAAACTTGCACAGATTGTTAATATCAATGAAAGCTCGGACAAGTTTGAAATCCAGCTAGATCGGACCATTAACAGTGGAGTTATTGATTTAGTTAAAAATGCTATATTTTGCCTCGTTAAGACGATACGGCCTTCATTTTGCATCTGATCTTTACCAAACTTTACCAGATTCTTTAGTTATGGCCCTTGGTTTAGTTGTATTTTGCCCAAAACTTTCAAAAAAAACGTAAATGACAGTCTCTCACTTCATTGATGTAATAAGAGCCATGTTAGCCAGTAGAGCGTCCACAGGCCCAAGACCACAGGCCCTCTTTGGCCTCTTGTTTTAATTTTTAGCACGACTGATCAGAGATCAGCAGAGCTTATGCCATGGTGCGGCGTCCGTCGTCCGTCTGTCCGTCTGTCCGTAAACTTTTTTTGTAGCGACTACATCTCTGAAACTACTGAATGGATTTTCATGAAACTTTACAGAAATGTTGCCCATGAAGTCTAGTTGATCCACGCAAAAATTCATGTTGATGTGAAATCCAAGATGGTCGCCAAATCTAAAAATAGGTTTTTAAAAAACAAGTTTGTAGCGACTACTTCTTGAAAACTCTTAAGTGATATTGATATGAGGCTTTTTCTAAAATGACATGATGTTGGTCCTTGTCGAAAATCGTTTCGATTCGACGTTAAACATGGCTGCCAGCGGCCATCTTTGTTTACATAGAGTTATATAATGAAAACTTGTAGCGACTACTCCTCTGAAACTACTTGACGGATTTTCATGAAACTTCACAGGAATGTTGCTCTTCATGTCTAATTGATTCTAGCAAAATTTCAGATCGGCCACAAATTCAAGATGGCCGCCACAGCTAAAAATAGATTTTTAAAAATAAGTTTGTAGCGACTACTTCCTGAAATCAAAATCAATCAGTAGAGCTTCAAGGTCATTGACCTCTTGTTTTTTAGCTCTACTGATCAGAGATCAGCAGAGCTTATGCCGTGGTGCGGCGTCCGTCGTCCGTCCGTCTGTCCGTCCGTCTGTCCGTCCGTCCGTTAACTTTTATTTGTAGCGACTACTCCTCTGAAACTACTGAGTGGATATTCATAAAACTTTACAGAAATGTTGCCCATGAAGTCTAGTTGATCCTAGCAAAAATTCATGTTGATGTGAAATCCAAGATGGCCGCCAAATCTAAAAATAGGTTTTTAAAAAACAAGTTTGTAGCGTCTACTTCTTGAAAACTATAAGTGATATTGATATGGGACTTTTTCTAAAATGATCAGCATGACATGATGTTGGTCCTTGTCGAAAATCGTTTTGATTTGACGTTAAACATGGCTGCCAGCGGCCATCTTTGTTTACATAGAGTTATATATTGAAAACTTGTAGCGACTACTCCTCTGAAACTACTTGACGGATTTTCATGAAACTTCACAGAAATGTTGCTCTTGATGTCTAATTGATCCTAGCAAAATTTCAGGTCGGCCGGAAATTCAAGATGGCCGCCATGGCTAAAAATAGATTTTCAAAATACAAGTTTGTAGCGACTACTTCTTGAAAACTATAAGTGATATTGATATGGGACTTTTTCTAAAATGATCAGCATGACATGATGGTTATTCAAGTCGAACATTATTTTGATTCGACGTTAAACATGGCTGCCAGTGGCCATGTTTGTTTACATAGAGTTATATAATGAAAACTTGTAGCGACTACTTCTCTGAAACTACTTGACGGATTTTCATAAAACTTCACAGGAATGTTGCTCTTGATGTCTTATTGATCCTAGCAAAATTTCAGGTCGGCCGGAAATTCAAGATGGCCGCCATGGCTAAAAATAGATTTTCAAAATACAACTTAGTAGCGACTACGTCTTGAAAACTATAAGTGATATTGATATGGGACTTTTTCTAAAATGATCAGCATGACATGATGGTTATTCAAGTCGAACATTATTTTGATTCAACGTTAAACATGGCTGCCAGTGGCCATGTTTGTTTACATAGAGTTATATAATGAAAACTTGTAGCGACTACTCCTCTGAAACTACTTGACGGATTTTCATAAAACTTCATAGGAATGTTGCTCTTTATGTCTAATTGATCCTAGCAAAATTTCAGGTCGGCCGGAAATTCAAGATGGCCACCACGGCTAAAAATAGATTATCAAAAAACCAGTTTGTAGCGACTACTTCCTGAAATCAAAATCAATCAGTAGAGCTTCAAGGTCATTGACCTCTTGTTTCATTTTAATATTTATTTATTTTTAAATTTTATTATTACTTTTTAGCTCTACTGATCAGAGATCAGCAGAGCTTATGCCGTGGTGCGGCGTCCGTCGTCCGTCCGTCCGTCTGTCTGTCCGTAAACTTTTATTTGTAACGACAACTCCTCTGAAACTATTAGATGGATATTCATGAAACTTTACAGAAATGTTGCCCATAAAGTCTAGTTGATCCTAGCAAAAATTCATGTTGATGTGAAATCCAAGATGGCCGCCAAAGCTAAAAATAGAGTTTTAAAATACAAGTTTGTAGCGACTACTTTTTGAAAACTATAAGTGATATTGATATGGGACTTTTTCTAAAATGATCAGCATGACATGATGTTGATCCTTGTCAAAAATCGTTTTGATTCAACGTTAAACATGGCTGCCAGCGGCCATCTTTGTTTACATAGAGTTATATAGTAAAAATTGTAGCGACTACTCCTCTGAAACTACTTGATGGATTTTCATGAAACTTTACAGGAATGTTGCTCTTGATGTCTAATTGATCCTAGCAAAATTTCAGATCTGCCAGAAATTCAAGATGGCCGTCACAGCTAAAAATATATTTTTAAAAAATAAGTTTTTAGCGACTACTTCTTGAAAACTATAAGCGATATTGATATGGGACTTTTTCTAAAATGATCAGCATGACATGATGTTGATCCTTGTGGAAAATGATTTTGATTCGACGTTAAACATGGCTGCCAGTGGCCATCTTTGGTTACATAGAGTTATATAGTAAAAACTTGTAGCGACTACTCCTCTGAAACTACTTGACGGATGTTCATGAAACTTCACAGGAATGTTGCTCTTGATGTCTAGTTGATCCTAGAAAAATTTCAGGTCGGCCGGAAATTCAAGATGGCCATCACAGCTAAAAATAGATTTAAAATAAGTTTGTAGCGACTACTTCTTCAAAACTATAGAGATATTGATATGGGACTTTTTCTAAAATGATCAGTATGACATGATGTTGGTCTTTGTCGAAAATCGTTTTGATTTGACGTTAAACATGGCTACCAGTGGCCATCTTTGTTTACATAGAGTTATATAATGAAAACTTGTAGCGACTACTCCTCTGAAACTACTTGACGAATTTCATGAAACTTCACAGGAATGTTGCTCTTCATGTCTAATTGATTCTACCAAAATTTCAGGTCGGCCGGAAATTCAAGATGGCCGCCACGGTTAAAAATAGATTTTCAAAAAACAAGTCTGTAGCGACTACTTCCTGAAATCAAAATCAATCGGTAGAGCTTCAAGGTCATTGACCTCTTGTTTTATTGAGTCGCCATGCGTCAGCATGGTTTAGTTTAAACTTATTTATTTTACATCGATTGTAACGAAAGCTCTATGAACTTATTTGAATCACTCTCGATGTCTTCCTGGGTAGAACCATTACTAAGCAATGCAGATAAAGCGTCTTGCTCAGGGAGACTACGCATATGGCAATGACGGGAATCGAACCCACGTCTTTTGGATCATGGGTCCAACGCTCTACCACTAGACCACAGCGCTTGACAGCATAGTTTGGAGTCGTGTATACTGCAATTTCTGAATATGGTGTTTTTGGTTTAGGAGCTTTACCGTTTTCGACAATGTAGTCCCCTTTAACTGCCTCAAATACAACTTAATTTGATAAGGTGACTGACATGAACATTATGTATACCGAGTAATATAGCTTCTGATTGTTAAATAATGAAATAATTGTAATTGTATACAGTATAAAAGTGTCTTTTTTTGTAGATTGACCGAAATATTATGCGCATTAATACACCAGTTTTTGGACGAGGAGCTTTACGCACTTCGAGAATGCACTTCCTTTAACTGCCTGAAGTATAACTTAATTTCATAAGGTGACTGACATGAACGTTATGTTATATATACCGAATAATATACCTACTGATTGTGTAATTGTCATTGTATACAGTATATATGTGTCTTTTTTTAAAATGTGATGAAATACTATGCGCAATAATACACGCATAAATATTTTATGAATGGAAAGTTTCAATAGCGTAGTTACCCGGATGTCGAACATCTCTCTGATATTATTTCCTTGTTGGTATTCAATAAAAAATAATTATATCACAGTGTATCAACAGGACATCTATTGGAAAATACAGTGCTCAAAAAGTAGGATAGCCTGATGCCCGGGGCTCGATTGAATGTTTGTGAAATTTTCGGGCCGTAAAAGAGCGGTGTCATAGTAGTTTGGATGGTACATAAATATTTTTTTTTTATTTTTTTTTTTACATAATCAAATAAGAAAAACTGTCCTTTACAAATACATGTTGGTGGAAAATATATATATATATATGTATAGATACAGATATAAAGTTTATTTCTATTCATTATTTAAGGTGTAAGGAGTTCCCGGAATCCTACTTTTAAATGCATTCTAGTCTAGGCTCCTAATTCTTTAACTTGTAGAAAGTGGTGACAAAAAAAAACAATATAGCCAGAGGAGGTTTTGATAGTCTAATAAACCTGATTAAAAATTTGCTCCAAGTTTCGCTCAATTTTCACCAAGTCGGCTCTGATTATTATCGTTTGGCAAAAGTGCTAGTACTGTCCTTTGCATCAGCTCGCTAACTCCAGTACAAGAAAAATCTCATGTTCTAAGCAGCAACATTTCATTTTAATATGCCACACCTGTAAAATTTAACATAACCTTTAACCTCATCAAGAAGACAGACAGTGTTCAATTTACAGGACCTTCAGTCCTTTGATTATTATTTCTTTTTAATTTTTTATTTTTAAATATTTGTTTTAAATTTTTTTATTTCATTTTTTGTGTGTTAACGCAGTGTTAGCAGGAAGCATTGCTATGAATATCTAGTTGTGCATATAATGCTTTTTTTCCAGTTCGCTGATTTATGATGGAGTTATAGCCCTTTGACATTTTTACTTTACATTTCTTGTCAGTGCTACTCGTCCTAAACGGCTTGTTGGATTTCTACGAAATTTGGCAGGAAGCCTCAGTATGATGTCTAGTTGTGCAAAGCTTGGTATATCAATGAAATCTTGGACAAGTTCGAAAAACCAGTTAGATCTTGTTAGTAACGTTAGATCCGCAGATTTCTTGTTTTTTTACATATTTCTGTGTTGTTTTGGTCAATTCTTACACATATAGCTATGTAATCCATGGGCTCCCATGGAACCCAAATTATGATAGCCCATAAAATGTGTCCCATTTCACATCATTTTTTTTGTGTAAGGCCAAATAAAATTATACCTGAGTTTACTGTAACCCGACCGACCCTCTGAAAACATCCCCGACTCCTTTTTTTTTATTGAAAAAAAAACACAAACCCCCCCCCCATTTTTTTTAATAATTATGTTCACGCTATCACGGCCTACTCATGCTCATTGTCCTGCTGTTGGAACTGACCCTCTTCCGGACTTGCGAAAAATAAATTAAACTGTTTTACCCCTTTGCAATAATTGCAAGTGATTGGGAAAAGAGCCAGTTGTTGCCATGCCTTTTGGGAAACAATAACACATACACAATTTCATATTGTTATCTATTGTAGTTTTTAAAATACCACATTTTCCCATTCATCAAAGCTCATCGCCACCTTAAATTAACTTCGCCAAAAAATAAAATAAAAAAATATATAAAATAAAATACCTACCTACCCAATTTTTTTCAACAATGTTACAGTAAACATCAAATTTTGCAGATCTTTATCTCTTGCATTTCTTGTCCTAGCTGAACTAAATTTGGGAATTGGTTTCCTTATATTATGTTGTAAAGGGTCGGATAAGTAATTTTGTCTTCTGCAAATTCTGGGCTCCCATGGAACCCAACACATATATGTTGCCCCCTCTCCCACACACCACCCACCCCCCCCACGCCTCTCACCCCCTCCCGACTTCAAACTCTATTTTTTTTTTTACGTATTTCTGTTGTTTTAGTCAATTCTGACACATGGCTTCTTACACATATAATTTTTATGTATGTTGCCCCCTCCTCCCCCACCTCCGCCACCTCTCCCCACCCTCTCCTCTCACCCCCACTCGAAACTCATATTTTTAAAAAAAAATTACGTATTTATCTCTTGCTTTGTCAATTCTTAAAGACATGTTGCCCCATCCCCCCTCACCTCCCCTCCCCCTCCCACTCCTCCCCACACTCGAAACTGGAATATTTTTTATTTTATTTTTATTTTTTTACATATTTCTATGTTGTTTTGGTAAATTCTTACATAGCTTCTTACACATATTGTTGCCCCCTCACCCCACCCCACCCCCCTCCTCTCCCTCCAAACCCCTCCCCCACCCTCCCATCCCCACTAGAAATGCGATTTTTTTTTTTTTTTTACATATTCCTGTGTTGTTTTGGTCAACACATAGCTTCTTACACATATATGTTGCCCCTCCCCACCACCCCCTGCCTCTTCCCCTGCCCACCACCCCCCACAATCGAAACTCGATTTTTTTGTATTTTTTTTTTTTACATATTTCTGTGTTGTGTTGGTCAATTCTAACACATATATATAGGCTATGTTGCCCCACCCTACCCCATCGAAACTCTATTTTTTTTTTACATATATCTGTGTTGTTTTGGTCAATTCTTACAAAAATAGCTATGTTGCCCCCCCACTTAATGATATAACTTGCACAGCACCTTGTTGAGAAGTCTAAAAGCTGGTCTAATACTTCAATGTAACAACAATATCTGCAAAGAGCAATGGGTTTCTTTTATATTTTGTCATATTCTATGGTCCTTGTCCTTCAGTTTTGAAGTTGCTCGATAGGATTGAGCCTTTGAGACTTTACCTGCCCAGAGCCAAGTTTTACCTGCTCCGGGCCGGCGGACAGTCCTTAACATGGAGCCCTGCCATTGTTACTTCATTTTCATCTTACCAGTACTGTATGCATGAGGGCAATGAGAGAAAGTACAGAGTGCAAGAACTCTATCTTAATATAAAATAGAGTTGTTAACCTTTGAAATTTTATACTTATAATTCTTTTCCGGAGCATAACTCAAAAACTACTAATGGGACTGCAATGAAACTTCACACAATGGTAAAGGGCAATAAGAGAAAATGCAGAGATCTACAACCAATCTTCATTAAAATTTGAGTTATTGCCCTTTGTAATTTTATACTAGTAATTCTTGTCTGGAGCATAAGTCAAAAATTACTAATGGAACTGCCAATTGAATACTGCTGGGTGATACAAGGCCATATGATAAGTTGTAGATAGTGTCATTTTGGGGAGCATCCATCGGTTCTGCCGATTTTCTTGTTTAATTCTGTATCAACCTGGTCTTCTGGGTTGTGAAATCCATTGTACAACTTGTACACGATGGGCTTTTAGGAATATGGACAAGTGCATTTTTAGCTCGACTGATCAAAGATCAGCAGAGCTTATGCCGTGGTGCGGCGTCCGTCGTGTCTGTCCGTCCGTCTGTAAACTTTTTCTTGTAGCGACTACTCCTCTGAAACTACTTGGCGGATTTTCACAAAACTTCACAGGAATGTTGCTCTTGATGTCTAGTTGATCCTAACAAAATTTCAGGTAGCCCGGAAATTCAAGATGGGCACCACTGCTAAAAATAGGTTTTTAAAAAACAAGTTTGTAGCGACTACTTCCTGAAAACTATAAATGATATTGATATGGGACTTTTTCTAAAATGATCAGCATGACCTGATGTTGATCCTTATCGAAAATTATTTTGATTCAACATTAAACATGGCGCCAGCCACCATCTTTGTTTACATAGAGTTTGTATTGTAAAAATGTGTAGCGACTACTCCTCTGAAACTACTGAACGGATTTTCAAGAAACTTCACAGGAATGTTGCTCTTGGTGTCTTATTGATCCCACCAAATTTCAAGATGGCTGCCACGGCTAAAAATAGATGTTTTAAAAACAAGTTTCTAGCGACTACTTCTTGAAAACTACAAGTGATATTGATATGGGACTTTTTCTAAAATGATCAGCATGACATGATGTTAATCTTTGCCAAATATTATTTTGATTCGACATTAAACATGACCGCCAGTGGCCATCTTTGTTTACGTAGAGTGTATAGTAAAAATGTGTAGCAACTACTCCTCTGAAACTACTCAACGGATTTTCATGAAATTTCACAGGAATGTTGCACTTGATCTCTAGTTGATCCTAGCAAAATTTCAGTTCGACGGGAATTCAAGATGGCCAACACGGTTAAAAATAAGTTTGCTAAAAAAAAGTTTGTAGCGACTGCTTCTTGAAAACTGTAAGATTAGTGATGTTGATATGGGACTTTTTCTAAAATGATCAGCATGACATGATGTTGATCCCTGAAACTAGGTTACCGATTTTTATGAAACTTTACAGGAATGCTGATCTAGCTAGCTATCAAAACCTATCGGTAGAGCTTCAATGTCATTGACCTCTTGTTAGAAAATGTAAGCCTTTTGCATTATGTAGACAAGTGAGAATACATTCATGGTTTAAAGGACAAGTAATGTTTTTTCTAGATTTACCACCTTGTCACCTTTTCGCACAAAAGTTTCTTTTGACAAGTTGTACTGAAATATCTTCATCTATGCTCATGAAAATATAGAATTGTCTCCCTTATCAATGAAGATACTTCATTGTCAGAATAAGTATATTCTATAATCTTTATTTACCATAGGTACCCGGATACCCTACATGGATTCTGCCATCCACTCGTACAAGCTGCTGGATGATTATAGTCGGGGAGACCTGAAATTGGTTGTGTAGTGTTGTTCAGGTTTGACGAAAGTTGACTGGTTGCTTTTCAAGTAAGTAAAAAACTTGAAGATAAATACAAATGTTTAATAATTTTTTTTTCAGTGCTTCGAAAACAGACATAGGCCATTTCCCTGTTATAATTTAAAAAAAAATGAAACTTGAAGAAACATTTAAAAAATTGTTCTTTTAATAACAAAAAGCCTTTTATCTCGACTCTTCGAAGAAGAATAAGAGAGCTATGTAATAACGTCGGCGTCGCTGTTCATATTGAGTTCTGTGTGTAAGCTGTGTTTACAGATCTATCTCTTTGATTAACATAAAGATGTTTTAATAGCTTTAGAAAGAGAGTTTGAACTCTAGCTACCCAACTGAGACTTTATCTGATGGACGGCTGTTTCAATCCTTGATTGTAGGGGAAAAGAAAGACCACTTTCATAAATCATAGCAAGATGTTGGGAATTGAAAGGATTTTGGAAGCATTTGTCTGGTTAGACGGCGGCGTGGAACCTATCTATTTTTAGATCACCTGAGCTAAGGTGAGCTATTGGGATCACTCTTCGTCCGTCATCGTCGTCCGTCGTTAACTTTTGCTTCAAATAATCTCCTCAGAAACCGCTTGGCCAATTTTGACCAAACTTTACGTGGATGATCCTTAGATGAATGCTTGTCAGATTTGTTAAAATTAGGTCAGCGCGACATCCAAGATGGCCGCCAATACCATATATGGTTGAAACCTTAAAAAATCTTCTTAAGAACCGCTGGACAGATTTCAACAGTTTTTCTTTTAAAATGATCGTCTATGCCTAGACTTCAAGTTTGTTCAAATGAAGTCCCCATGGTCAAAAATGGCCGTGCCCCGGGGGTCAAAAGTTTGTATATTGAGATTTTGCATGTTTTTCATATAGACATATATAGGAAAAAACTTTAAAAAAATCTTCTTCTCTGAAACCACAAGGCACAGAGGTCTCACGTATTACATGTAGCATTAGCTTATGGTCCTCTACTAAGTTTGTTCAAATGGTGACCGTGGGGTCAAATTTGTCCCTGCCCTGGGGGTCACAGTTTTACATAGACTTTTATAGGGGGAAAAAATCATCTTCTCGGAAACTACAAGAGCCAGAGGTTTGATATTTTGCATTTACTGTAAGCTTATGGTCCTTTACCAAGTTTGTTCAAATGGTGACCCTCAAGTCATATTTGGCCATGCCCCAAGGGTCACATGTTTTACATAGACATGTATAGGGAAAAACTTAAAAAATCTTCTTCTCTGAAACTGCCGGAGCCAGAGGTTTAATATTTTGTATTTGCTATAAGCTTATGGTCCTCTACCAAGTTTGTTCAAATGGTGACCCAGAGTCACATTTGTCCCCGCCTCGGGGGTCCTCTACCAAGTTTGTTCAAATGGTGACCCTGGTGTCAAACTTGGCCACGCCCCGGGGGTCACAGTTTTATATAGACTCGTATATATAGGAAAAAAACAATCTTCTCTGAAACTGCAAGAACCAGAGGTTTAATATTTTGCATTTACTATACTCTTATGGTCCTTTACCAAGTTTGTTCAAATAGTGACCCTGGGGTAAAATTTGACCCCACTCCATGGGTCACAGTTTTACATAGTCTTATATAGGAAACACATTAAAGTCTTCTTCTCTGGAACTACAAGAGCCAGAGGTTTAATATTTTGCATATATCATATATCTTATATTCCTTTACCAAGTTTGTTCAAATGGTGATCCTGGGTTCACATTTGGCCCTGCCCGAGGGGTCACGTTTTACATAGACTTGCATAGGGAAAAACTAAAAAAATCTTCTCTGAAACCACAAAGCACACAGCTCTCATATACTACATGTAGCTCTGGGGTCATATTTGGCTCTGCCAAAGGTGTTACTCTCTAACACCTTCATTTTGTATTTGATCTTTACCAGAATTTGTCAATGTCTTAAACAGTCTATATCAATGTTGTTATACACAACAAGAGTCCACATTTCTTGAACAATCTTAACCAAACTTGCACAGATTGTATATGACCATAAGATTTCGAAGAAGTTTGATAATGTGCCAGTACTCAGGTGATCGCTTTAGGGCCATCTTGGCCCTCTTGTTTTCAATGGCTACTAGCTGATTGTTGATCTTGTACATCATGATCAGTCTTAAGCTAAAAACCTGTCTGCGATTTTCCAGGCTCTTCAGTTTGTCTTGTATCATCTCAACAATGATGATCTATCAATGTAGGGATCGGTGACAATGTGCACTGTCAGCCTTTGTACCATCTCAAGCTTGTATACATCTGGTCTGCTTGGGCCTTGACAGATCTGATGTTGAGGTTTCATATGACTGGAATCTGATGGTTGATTAGTCCATACAAATGTCGAATCTGCATCCTAATCCTAAATAATGTGCTGAAGTCACATGCTGCAGGACTTGCTTGTGTAGAACATAGTCGTGGATGATGTCGTTTCTCTTTCTGGTAATGGTAAGGATGTTACATATGTCCGGGTGAAAGTCCATTTTCCATCTCATCTACCAAGTCAATGTTGTGGGTATGTTGTTGATGTAGAAATGAATAGGCTTGGTCCTAGTACTATCCCTATCCTAGTACTATATACTCATCCCTGAGGTACTCCTGATTCGACGCTGGTCTTGTCCAACGATTATTCCCCTGTAACAACTACCTGTGATCTGTTAGAAATGCATTTATCTATCTGGTGGTTTTCCTCATATTCCATACATAGTGGTGGAGTTAGTGCATTAGCTTGATGTAGCTGACTTTATAAAATACTGCATTGGCTTGATGTAGCTGACTTTATAAAATACTGCATTAGCTTGATGTAGCTGACTTTATAAAATACTGCATTAGCTTGATGTAGCTGACTTTATAAAATACCTTGAAGTTCATAATAAGGATACCTGTCTGTTTGTCATTTTCCATATTTGCTGTTATGTCGTCTGTGAATTTCAGCAGCTGTGTTTTACATGATCTGCCCTTGCACAAGTCATGCTGCAATAAGAATGTTGTGTTGAGCTGCATGTTCATGGCTGATTGCAATGTGTTTGAGGATTTTGTAGCACACACATATCAGAGAGATGGGCCTATAGTTCTCTACCTGGTACTTCTGTCCTTTTTTTGAAGGCTGGTTTCATAAGAGCTGTTCTCTATGTATCTGGGAACTCACCTCTGTCTGAAGATGATAGTCTGTATAGGTGAGGTCTGCTGTTTGTTTTATATTGTCAGTACTATCTGCTTTGTGTGAATTGAAGCTGTTTAGAAGTTTCTGCACTTAATTTCTGTTGATGTCTTCTGGACAGTAGAGAAGTCTCCTGAGCTTTTCAAAAACTTTTCTCGTAATTGTGTATTCCTCTAAGATGAATTTAAATTGTCAATTTAGGATGCTAGTTTTACATTATCTTTAAGTGCTGTGATGTTGCTGTTGTATGCCTATTTGCGTTTAATGTATTTCCAAAAACCATATCATGGAGGTTCCTTTGATTCTTCTGATGTTTGGGCTTTCTGGTTTCAGAATGATTGTCTCCTCCTGTGTATGACCAATATGCCTTTGTTTTCTTTGAAATAGATGCTTGGTGGTTTTAAATTTAATAGTGTGCTTCTTGTCTGCTGATTTCTTGTATAGCCTGTCTGTCTTTTTCATTACAACTTTAATTTCTCTGGTGATTCAAGGAAATTTATTGTAATATTTTATTTTTTAATATTGGTCAGTTTCCATATTTATTGTTAAGGGTAGCACCAGGAACCTCTAATACTTTGTACTCCCTGGTAAGGGTAGCACCAGGAACCTCTAATACATTGTACTCCCTGGTAAGGGTAGCACCAGGAACCTCTAATACTTTGTACTCCCTGGTAAGGGAAGCACCAGGAACCTCTAATACTTTGTACTCCCTGGTAAGGTAGCACCAGGAACCTCTAATACTTTGTACTCCCTGGTAAGGGTAGCACCAGGAACCTCTAATACTTTGTACTCCCTGGTAAGGGTAGCACCAGGAACCTCTAATACTTTGTACTCCCTGGTAAGGGAAGCACCAGGAACCTCTAATACTTTGTACTCCCTGGTAAGGTAGCCCCAGGAACTTCTAATACTTTGTACTCCCTGGTAAGGTAGCACCAGGAACCTCTAATACTTTGTACTCCCTGGTAAGGGTAGCTCCAGGAACCTCTAATACTTTGTACTCCCTGGTAAGGTAGCACCAGGAACCTCTAATACTTTGTACTCCCTGGTAAGGTAGCACCAGGAATCTCTTATACTTTGTACACCCTGGTAAGGGTAGCTCCAGGAACCTCTAATACTTTGTACTCCCTGGTAAGGTAGCACCAGGAACCTCTAATACTTTGTACTCCCTGGTAAGGTAGCACCAGGAACCTCTAATACTTTGTACTCCCTGGTAAGGTAGCAGCAGGAACCTCTAATACTTTGTACTCCCTGGTAATTCCACATTAGGTGATTACTCTGCAGACCTTGTGTTGACTAAGGTTTCTAGTTCAAATATAATAGTCCCTCTGCCATTATGCAAGTCCCTAACAATTCTGCTCGCATTGCCTACTCAAGTTTCTATAGCCCCTATCAGAGCCTCACAATGGTGCAGTTCTAAGGGTTATAGTCCATTGTGCCAAGAGGATTCCCTCAATGAAACAACATTATATCTGCACTTGGATTTCTAGTTCTTTCGCCAAGGGCACAGTATAATGTGGACTTGTTCACTTTCCAAAGCCAACTTTATAGATTTTGTATAACTCCACATGATTTTATAAGCAAGATAAATAATAAATAATACCCAAATGTTACAAAATTGCTTACTTTAAATTTGTAAATATTAATATGCAGGGTATGTGCACATTTCTGTATAATAAATATAGTTTTGACAGTATAAATGTTTCTCTAATGCTAACCTAAACTCTTAGCCTACGTGAACATTAAACCCTTTGTGATTAAGAATGTTGTTGATGATGTAATCAATCTTGATGGTTTGGTGACAATGGCTATAAAGAGCATAAATGTAGCTTCCAACAGAGGCATATGTGTCCCTGTTTTCTAAGAACAATTTCATAACCATAATTTTTTTTCCTATGAATTATAACTGCATCAATATCATGTAATTTAAAGGAATTTCATCAGGATTGGTAGTTTTTCAGAATTGTCTAAAACATTATTTCTGTATTAAATTGACAGAAATGAACATTATTTCTGTATTAAATTGACAGAAATGAAATAAGCCAAAAGAAATTACGCTGAACAAATAAATAAAAAACCTGAAGAAGGTATTTCCTAACTACGGTTATGCCTGAGGGTTAGTTATTTTAAACTAAATTTGTAAAGTATTGCAATGCGAGCATCGCAGCTAGATTAGGCAGAGGTATTCCACATGACAATTGTTTATAATTTTGGTATATTTAGCCCCAAAATCCTGATGGACCCTTTAAGAGATATTGCAAGTTCTTTATTTATATATATATATAGAGAACTGATTAATCTTTTAGATAACCTATGATATGTACTTTTAGTGTTTTAATCACATTGATTATAACTGCAATATTTATAAACTCTTATTATGGCTGAAGGCCAGACGATCAGCCAGGTGAGCTTATATCTACCACCAAATGTGTCAAATGTTTATCATTAGAACCTTTTGGACACTATACAGCCTTAAACTAGTAGATTTATACAGGTCTTCTTTTGGGTCCTGTTTTAGTTGTTCTTATAAAATACAGATGTTGAATAGCATATTCATATTCATCCATTGACAATGTTAAAATTAGCATCATACCTTGTTATAAATAAAATAAATGATGTTTTCTTGGTCAATATTGTAAATTCTGTTTAGCAATACACTTGTCATCAGTGCCCCAGATAAGCAGTGTATCCATATACCGTTAACCCTTAACCCGCAGGCTGATCAGGGTTTACAATGTCTGGCTGCTGATCAGTAATTTCCCCCAAAATACCCCTTTGTCACATAAATGGAATGGTCTTAATTCAAAGAAAGAACAGTCCCATTATATATATGTAGCATGTTAAGGGTTAAATATAGTCAATTACCCAAATAATTTTCCAGACATTCGTTCCAGATACACATTTTTTATTCTACTTGCTTTACAGTCGGTATCTGAACCCTTTACGGTAATCTCACATCTCAGAAAATGCTAAAACTCAATAAAACTTTATACATGTATTTTCTTTTATTTCGTACAGACAAGTTTCATAACTCTGTCATGAACGTTGCAGAATTATGCCCCTTTCAACTTATTTTTCCAATAAATAGACAAGGCCTTGAAAGTCAAGCGCACTGTCATCTGACAGCTCTTGTTTGTTTTTTCGAGTTATTGTTTATTTTCAATTATTTTTAATTTGAAATACCATTACAGTTGCAAATGCTATCTAGGGCACTGAAGTCATTGCTAGACTTGAATAAATATCAAGAATAACATATATTATAAATTAAATGAATGCCATCTCCGAAAGCTATCAGCTGAAACGAGCCCAAAACTCTTCGAAAAATTAATGGACCGGAACAGCATGACGAAATGATAACTAGACTTCATACTGATATTTCCTACTACATCAAAAACTGTTAAGATGTTCAGGAGGAGTAGCCATATTGATTTGCTAGACTAGAATTAAGATATTGAGTTAGCTTCGAGTTAAATCTATTGACAATGTTAAAATGATTCCAATAGCAGCATAAGATATGAATTAAAAAATAGTGTTTTCTTAACTCACTATAATTGTAAATTCTGTCTAGTAATATTTATTTTTGTAGTTATTAGACTTGAATAAAGATGTTAAATTATATATTCATATTAATATCATTTGAAAATGTGATTCCAATAGCAGCAAAAGTTCTTATAAATTAAATAAAAAAAATGCTGTTTTTGTAAATTCTGTCTAACAATATTTATTTGTGTAGTTGCTAGACTTAAAGAAACTAATCCGCCAGATAACGGCAAAATTACACTACAAAACCGTTTATCAAAACTATCCAGGTGTTCAGGTCATATACTTATATATATGTGCTGATTAAAAGTATAGAATTTTTCACTGGTTTTTAAAAGACCCGTGATTGATTATGCCTAAAATGAATTATGAGTTGGTAACTCTTAATTCAATGCTCAAGTTTTGTGATTTGTCATGGCTGGTTAAAGCCGTTTATATTGTGTCTGTAGATTTTGGATTCTCAAAATATGTAATATATATACCTTGTAATCAGTAAGTTTAGAAACGGTGTATATATGTTGTAAAATTTGGCTAATGTTGGCGGGATAGCTACTTTAAATAAAGAGGTTGCTTTACATTATATATATTGAATCAATTGACAATGTTAAAATGATTCAATAACAGCATAAATTCATATGTATACAGAAAATGCTGTTTTCTTATCTAAGTATTGTAAATTTGGCCTAGCAATACATTTTCCATTGTAGCCTAGAATTTTGTTTTTGGAAAATGTTTAAATGATTCCAATTACAATATATCTTATTGAAAAAACATTGCTGTGATTTCTGAAGTTTTTTATGCATATAAAAGGCATATATAGTGTTACCCCTGTCCGTGCATTCGTACCAAAAATGTTACTAAGTCAATTTGTATGTGGGCACAATGTCTCGGCTAAGTTCATTAATTGGCCCCATCGCCTTGGTAATTCCAGAGTTACGCCCCTTGGAATAGTACAACTGCATGAAATTAAAGTTGTCTGGACTCTAACCTGGGTAACTGTTATCCAATCTTCTCCAAACCTAATCAAAATTGTATATGGGCATAATGTGTCAGTCAAGTTCAATAATCGGGCCCCATCGACTCTAATTTCAGAGCTTTGCTCCTTGGAATATGAAATAATAAAATTTCAAGCAATTACTGTTGTTCGAAAAATAATTTCCTTAATAATATGTGAAGCAATAGTGGGGGCTTCCGTGTCTTATGGACACAAGTCTAGTTTCAAGTTAGATGTTGTTAATTTTGTCTAGTAAAATTATTTTTGTGATTGCTCGACTTGAACAAAATATTAAATTGCATTCATATTGCATCAATTAACAAAGTAAAACTGCTTCCAATAACAGTATAAATTGTAAATATTTTTTTTTGTAGTTTTCTTAAGGCAATATAATAAATTCTGTCTTGCACTATTTATTTGTGTTGTTGTTAGACTGGAATAAAGTTGTTGAATTACACCCATAAGGAATCAGTTGACAATGTTAAAATGTTCAAATAAAAAATAAAATCTTATAAATACAGATATTATCTGATCTCAATATTTTAATCATTTCAAAGCAATGCATTGCTAGACTAGTGTGAGGATTTTGAATAGCATTCTCCTTGTATTCATTGAAAATGTTAAAATGATTTCATTAATGGGCAGCACTTATATTTATATATACAAAAAAATGCTGTTTTCTTACCACAGTATTATAAATTTTTGTATTTCAGCATATTTATGTGTCATTGTTAGATTTGAATAAAGATTTTGAAAAAATTCTTATTGCTCAGTGGTAGCAATGGTGCTCATATTCAGTAGTAAAATGATTCAGTTATCAGCATACACTGTCTAAATTATCAAACAATGGCTGAAATTATAGGTAATCATTCATGTGACATCAGACCCTGCAGTATTCCACAAACATGTGACTCAGGTCTTACAGATCTAATGAATTATTTACAATCTGCACAAATTGCTGTTTTGCTATAAAGACTTTATTTTAAGTTCAGTCTAGAAAATATGTATTTCCATTGTTGCAAGACTAGAACAGACTACATTCCTATGATAGAATTTATTGAGACATGTTAAAGTGATTCCAATAATGGAATTATTTTTTATATAAAATGAAAACAAAATGCTGTTTTCTTCAGTCAATATTGTAATATTTGTGTTGTTGCTCAACTTGTATAAAGATGTTGAATTGCATTCTTATTGCAACAATTCACAATGTTAAAATAAATACAATCAAATGTTATATTATGTCTAGTAATATTTATGTGTGTTGTTGATAGACTTAAATATGTTGAATTGCATTCATATTGCATCAATTGAAAATGTTAAAAGGATCCTGTTATCAGCATATCTCAATAAATTGCAACACAAAAAGGCTGTTTTCTTCAGTAATGTTGTAAATTCTGTCTAGTGTATTTAGTTGTATTGTTGCTAGACTTGAATAAAGATTTTGAATAACATTCATATTGCATAAATTGAAACTGTTAAAATGATTTTAATAACAGCATGACTTTTTATAAATTAAAAACAATGGCTCAAATTATAGGAATAATTCATGCGATGTCAGATGCTGCAGTTTCCACATACCTGTGACTCAGGTCTTACAGATCTAGTGAATTATTTACCAAACACTTGCCTTTGTTTCATAAAGACATATTGTAAGTTCAGTCTTAAGAAATATGTATTTCCGTTGTTGCAACACTAGAACAATGTGGACTACATTCATATAACATTTATAGGGCTCAGTCTCGATGATAGTGTATTCTACATCAGTTGAAATGGTCATTATGATTTTGGACAAACAGTTACTTACACCTTACCAATAGAAAAAATATGGGTATATTATGTCAGACATCGTCTTGATTCGTTTACACAATAGAAGACATCACTGAGATTTAGCCCAGATTAATCCACACATGTTAAAATGATTCCAATAAATGCATTCATAGTTTATATATATAAAATGAAACAAATACAGTTTTCTTCAGTCAGTATTGTCAATTTTGTTGAGTAATATTTTGTTGCTAGACTTGAATAAGATGTTGAATTGCATTCATATTTCAACACTAGACGGTGTTGAAATAATTCTAATAATAGCATTACTTCTTATAAATACAAACAAATGCATTCATATTGCAACAAATGACAATGTTAAAATAATTCTAATATATTCATATATTCTTATAAATTGAAAAAAAAAGTTGTGTTTTCTTCAGATATATTATAAATTCTGCCAAGCAATGTTTATTTGTGTTGTTGCTAGTTTTGAGTAAAGGGTTTGAATAACATTCATATTTTATCAATTAAAAAGACCCGGCTCACATTATAGGTAATAATTCATTTGATGTCAGACACTGCAGTATTTTGCGAACCTGTGACTCAAGTCTTACAGTTCTAGTGATCTAGTAATCTACACAAAATGCTGTTTTGTTTTAAAGACATTATTGTATGTTCATCTAGGAAATGTGTATTTCCTTTGTTGCAAGACTAGAACAAACAATTTAAGACTTCATTCGTAGACTAATTGACACATTAAAATGATGAAATATGATTTTTTGTAAATACAAAATAATACTCTTTTTAAGAAGTCATTATTGAAAATTCTGTCTTGCAGTATTTATGTGTGTTATTGTTGGACTAGAATAAAGGTTTTGAATAACATAGATATTGCATCAATTTAAAATGTTAAAATTATTCTAATAATATCATAACTTTTTACGCCCCTGCTATTCGAAGAATTGTTTAAGGGCATATAGTATTACCCCTGTCCGTCCATCTATTCTTGCGTCAGTCAGTGTCGTATCGTAAATGTTGTTCGGACTTAACTTTGATAATGGTTATCCAATCTTCTCTAAACTTTGTCAAATTCTATATTGGCACAATGTCTTGGCGAGGTATCCAATTAATGTCAGAAAGGCAATAGCTTTATTAAAATGTGAAGCAATAGCGGGCATCCATATCCTATGGCTCAAATTATAGGTAATAATTCATACGATGTCAGACACTGCAGTATTTGGGATCCTGTGACTCCGGTCTAATAGATCTAGTGAATTATTTACCAAACAATATACACAAATTGCTGCTTTGCTATGAAGACATATTGTAAGTTCAGTCTAGGAAATATGTATTTCCATTGTTGCAAGACTAGAACAAACAATGTGGACTACATTTATATAACATTTATTGACACATGTTAAAATGATTCCAATATTGGCATTAATATATATATGGAAAGAAGACAAAATGCAGTTTTCTTCAGTCAGTACTGTAAATTCTGTCAAGTAATATTTGTGTTGTTGCTAGACTTGAATAAAGATGTTGATTTGGATTCTTATTGCAACAATTGACGATGTTAAAATAATTACAATAATAGTATAACTTCTTATAAATACAGGCAAATGATGTTTGATGTCAAGTAATATTTGTGTTGTTGCTAGACTTAAATATGTTGAATTGCATTCTTATTACATCAATTGAGAATGTTAAAATGATTAGAATATCAGCATATCTTCTATTCTACTATAGAATTTGCAGCAATTCTGCAGATAAGAAAGTTCTAGGCCCATTCTCCATGTTTTATCTTAATGTAAATGGAGGAAGAGCCTGGCGCCATATAACCAACCCAATTGAATTCAATCAGCAAATCGTCTTATAAATTGAAATAAAAATATGCTGTTTTCTTATGTTGTAAATTCTATCTTGCAATATTTATTTGTGTTATTGCTGGACTAGAATAAAGGTTTTGATTAACATAGATATTGCATCAATTTAAAATGTTAAAATTATTCCAATAATAGCATAACTATTTACGCCCCTGCTATTCGAAGAATTGTTTAAGGGCATATAGTATTACCCCTGTCCGTTCATCTATTCTTGCGTCAGTCAGTGTGGCCCGTATCGTAAATGTTGTTCGGACTTAACTTTGATAATTGTTACCCAATCTTCTCTAAACTTGGTCAAATTGTATATGGGCACAGTGTCTTGGCCAGGTATCCAATTAATGTTAGAAAGGCAAAAGCCTTATTAAAATGTGAAGCAATAGTGGAGGCATTCATGTCCTATGGCTCAAATTATAGGTAATAATTCATGCGATGTCAGGCACTGCAGTATTCGCAAACCTGTGACTCGGGTCTTACAGATCTAGTGAATTATTTACCAAACAATCCACAAAAATTGCTGTTTTGCTGTAAAGACATATTGTAAGTTTAGTCTAGGAAATATGTATTTCCATTGTTGCAAGACTAGAACGAACAATGTAGACTACACTTATATAACATTTATTGACACATGTTAAAATGATTCCAATAATGGCATTAATATATATATATGGAAAGAAGACAAAATGCAGTTTTCTTCAGTCAATACTGTAAACTCTGTCAAGTTATATTTGTGTTGTTGCTAGACTTGAATAAAGATGTTGATTTGGATTCTTATTGCAACAATTGACGATGTTAAAATAATTCTAATAATAGTATAACTTCTAAAAAGTACAGGCAAATGCTGTTTGGTGTCTAGTAATATTTGTGTTGTTGCTAGACTTAAATATGTTGAATTGCATTCTCATTACATCAATTGAGAATGTTAAAATGATTAGAATATCAGCATATCTTCTATTCTACTATAGAATTTGCAGCAATTCTGCAGATAAGAAAGTTCTAGGCCCATTCTCCATGTTTTATCTTGATGTAAATGGACGAAGAGCCTGGTGCCATATAACCTTTCATGTGTTGGTGCTCCTTAAAACCCAATTCATTTCAATCAGCAAATCTTCTTATAAATTGAAATAAAAATATGCTGTTTTCGTATGTTGTAAATTTGTCATGCAATATTTATTTGTGTTATTGCTGGACTAGAACAAAGGTTTTGAATAACATAGATATTGCATCAATTTAAAATGTTAAAATTATTCTAATAATAGCATAAATTTTTCACCCCTGCAATTCGAAGAATTGTGTAAGGGCATATAGTATTACCCCTGTCCATCCATTTATTCATGCGTCAGTCAGTGTGTCCGTATCGTAAATGTTGTCCGGACTTATCTTTGATAATTGTTATCCAATCTTCTCTAAACTTGGTCAAATTGTATATGGGCACAATGTCTTGGCCAGGTAACCATTTAATGTCAGAAAGGCAATAGCCTTATTAAATGTGAAGCAATAGCGGACACATCCATGTCCTATGGCTCAAATTATAGGTAATAATTCATGCGATGTCAGAAACTGCAGTATTCGCAAACTTGTGACTCAGGTCCTACAGATCCAGTGAATTATTTACCAAACAATGTACACAAATTGTTGTTTTGCTATAAAGATATATTGTAAGTTCAGTCTAGGAAATATGTATTTCCATTGTTGCAAGACTAGAACAAACAATGTGGATTACACTTATGTAACATTTATTGACACATGTTAATCTTATTCCAGTAATGGCATTAATTTTTATATGGAAAGGAAACAAAATGCAGTTTTCTTTAGTCAATATTGTAAATTCTGTCGAGTAATATTTATTTGTGTTGTTACTAGACTTGAATAAAGATGTTGAATTGCATTCTTATTGCAACAATTGATGATGTTAAAGTGATTCTAATAATAGCATAACTTCTTATAAATATCGGCAAATGCTGTTTTATGTCTAGTAATATTTGTGTTGTTGCTAGACTTAAATATGTTGAATTGCATTCTTAATGCATCAGTTGAGAATGTTAAAATGATTCTAATATCAGCATATCTTCCATCTACTAGGTGGAGCAATTTTTCAGATCTGCAGATAAGAAAGTTCTAGGCCAATCTCCATGTTTTATGTAGATGTAAATGGATGAAGAGCCTGGTGCCATATGTTGGTGCTCCTTAAAACCCAATTAATTTCAATCAGCAAATCTTCTTATAAATTGAAATAAAAATATGCTGTTTTCGTATGTTGTAAATTCTGTCTTGCAATATTTATTTGTGTTATTGCTGGACTAGAACAAAGGTTTTGAATAACATAGAAATTGCATCAATTTAAAATGTTAGAATTATTCTAATAATAGCATAACTTTTTACGCCCATGCTATTCGAAGAATTGTGTAAGGGCATATAGTATTACCCCTGTCCGTCCATCTATTCTTGTGTCAGTCAGTGTGACCCGTATCTTAAATGTTGTCCGGACTTAGTGGCGTTGCTTGTGCAGTGTGTCGGCAGTAAAATATCTCCCCGCGCTTGCAAGCAGTACTGTTATTCATTCGATCATTGGAGATCGCTGAGCCTGATACTTATATTTAGTTATCGGTGGTACATTTTTTAATTCTTTTATTTTCTTAATTTTTGATTCGGTGGTTCCACTACTCCGGCCGATAAAAGGTTCTGGGTATTGTTTAACCACTTATAGGATATGTTGTCTGCTTTTTAATTTAGTCTTTTGGCTGTTACTTGTGATACGCAGGCTTCATAGCCGCTGCTCCCAACTAAATTCCATTATGTTTATTTCGCTCTTCGGGGCATTTAATTTTATTAGATACTGGGACCATATGCCGTACGACATGGGGAAGCAATTAACTCCATGTTCACCACTGTATGCATGCCATCTTCGGAATGGTTAAAATTGTGTATTATCGATTTTATGAATATTGAGTTCTGCTCAACCCGGGGCTAGAGAGCGTGATCGGTAGCTAGCATATTTCACTACCGCTCATGAACAGTCTCAGTCAAACCGAGACTGCAATATTTCGTATGTGTCGTGCTTGGCCTTTTCCAAAGGTCCATTATTATACTCTTATCTTTTCATAATTGTTATCCAATCTTCTCTAAACTTGGTCAAATTGTATATGGGCACAATGTCTTGGCCAGGTAACCGTTTAATGTCAGAAAGGCAATAGCCTTATTAAATGTGAAGCAATAGCGGGCACATCCATGTCCTATGGCTCAAATTATAGGTAATAATTCATGCGATGTCAGACACTGCAGTGTTCCACATACCTGTGACTCGGGTCTTACAGATCTAGTGAATTATTTACCAAACAATCCACACAAATTGCTGTTTTGCTATAAAGACATATTGTAAGTTTAGTCTAGGAAATATGTATTTCCATTGTTGCCAGACTAGAACAAACAATGTGAACTACACTTATATAACATTTATTGACACATGTTAAACTGAGTCCAATAATGGCACTAATTTTTATATGGAAAGGAAACAAAATGCAGTTTTCTTCATTCAATATTTTAAATTCTGTCAAGTAACATTTATTTGTGTTGTTGCTAGGCTTGAATAAAGATGTTGAACTGCATTCTTATTGCAACAATTGACAATGTTAAAGTGATTCTAATAATAGCATAACTTCTTATAAATACAGGCACATGCTGTTTTATGTCTAGTAATATTTGTGTTGTTGCTAGACTTACATAAGTTGAATTGCATTCTTATTATATCGATTAAGAATGTTAAAATGATTCTAATATCAGCAGATCTTCCATTCTACTATAGAATTTGGAGCAATTCTGAAGATCTGCAGATAAGAATGTGCTAGGCCCATCTCCATGTTTTATGTAGATGTAAATGGAGGAAGAGCCAGGTGCACTATAACCTTTTATGTGTTGGTGCTCTTTAAAACCCAATTTAGTTCAATCAGCAAATCTTCTTATAAATTGAAATAAAAATATGCTGTTTTCGTATGTTGTAAATTCTATCTTGCAATATTTATTTTGTGTTATTGCTGGACTAGAAAAAAGGTTTTGAATAACATAGATATTGCATCAATTTAAAATGTTCAAATTATTCTAATAATAGTAAAACATTTTATGCCCCTGCTATTCGATGAATTGTTTAAGGGCATATAGTATTACCCCTGTCCGTCCATCTATTCTTGTGCCAGTCAGTGTGGCCCGTATCGTAATTGTTGTTCAGACTTAACTTTGATAATTGTTACCCAATCTTCCCAAACTTGGTCAAATTCTATATGGGCACAGTGGCTTGGCCAGGTATCCAATTAATGTCAGAAAGGCAATAGCCTTATTAAAATGTGTAGCAATAGTGGGGGCATCCATGTCCTATTGCTCAAATTATAGGTAATAATTCATGCGATGTGAGACACTGCAGAATTCACAAACCTGTGACTCGGGTCTTACAGATCTAGTGAATTATTTACCAACAATCTACACAAATTGCTGTTTTGCTATGAAGACATATTGTAAGTTCAGTCTAGGAAATATGTATTTCCATTGTTGCAAGACTAGAACAAACAATGTGGATTACACTTATATAACATTTATAGACACATGGTAAACTTATTCCAATAATGGCATTAATTTTTATATTGAAAGGAAACAAAATGCAGTTTTCTTTAGTCATTATTGTAAATTCTGTCAAGTAATATTTATTTGTGTTTTTACTAGACTTGAATAAAGATGTTGAATTGCATTCTTATTGCAACAATTGATGATGTTAAAGTGATTCTAATAATAGCATAACTTCTTATAAATATCGGCAAATGCTGTTTTATGTCTAGTAAATTAGTAATATTTGTGTTGTTGCTAGACTTAAATATGTTGAATTGCATTCTTAATGCATCAGTTGAGAATGTTAAAATGATTCTAATATCAGCATATCTTCCATCTACTAGGTGTAGCAATTCTGCAGATCTGCAGATAAGAAAGTTCTAGGCCCATCTCCTTGTTTTATCTTGATGTAAATGGACGAAGAGCCTGGTGCCATATGTTGGTGCTCCTTAAAACCCAATTAATTTCTATCAGCAAATCTTCTTAAAAGTTGAAATAAAAATATGCTGTTTACGTATGTTGTAAATTCTGTCTTGCAATATTTATTTGTGTTATTGCTGGACTAGAACAAAGGTTTTGAATAACATAGAAATTGCATCAATTTAAAATGTTAAAATTATTCTAATAATAGCATAACTTTTTACGCCCATGCTATTCGAAGAATTGTGTAAGGGCATATAGTATTACCCCTGTCCGTCCATCTATTCTTGTGTCAGTCAGTGTGACTCGTATCGTAAATGTTGTCCGGACTTAGTGGCGTTGCTTGTGCAGTGTGGCGGCAGTAAAACGTCTCCCCGCGCTTTCAATCAGTACTGTTATTCATCCAATCTTTGGAGATCGCTGAGCCCGATACTTATATTTAGTTATCGGTGGTACATTTTTTATTTCTTTTATTTTCTTAATTTTTGATTCGGTGGTTCCACTGCTCCGGCCGATAAAAGGTTCTGGGTATTGTTTAACCACTTATAGGATATGTTGTCTGCTTTTTAATTTAGTCTTTTGGCTGTTACTTGTGATATGCAGGCTTCATAACCGCTGCTTCCAACTAAATTCCATTATGTTTATTTCGCTCTTTGGGGCATTTAATTTTATTAGATACTGGGACCATATGCCGTACGACATGGGGAAGCAATTAACTCCATGTCCACCACTGTATGCATGCCATCTTCGGAATGGTTAAAATTGTGTATTATCGATTTTATGAATATTGAGTTCTGCTCAACCCGGGGCTAGAGGGCGTGAGCGGTAGCTAGCATATTTCACTACCACTCATGAACAGTCTCAGTCAAACCGAGACTGCAATATTTCGTATGTGTCGTGCTCGGCCGTTTCTAAAGGTCCATTATTATACTCTTATCTTTGATAATTGTTATCCAATCTTCTCTAAACTTGGTCAAATTGTATATGGGCACAATGTCTTGGCCAGGTAACCATTTAATGTCAGAAAGGCAATAGCCTTATTAAATGTGAAGCAATAGCGGGCACATCAATGTCCTATGGCTTAAATTATAGGTAATAATTCATGCGATGTCAGACACTGCAGTGTTCCACATACCTGTGACTCAGGTCTTACAGATCTAGTGAATTATTTACCAAACAATCTACAAAAATTGCTGTTTTGCTATAAAAAATTGCTGTTTTGCTATAAAGACATATTGTAAGTTTAGTCTAGGAAATATGTATTTCCATTGTTGCCAGACTAGAACAAACAATGTGGACTACACTTATATAACATTTATTGACACATGTTAAACTGATTCCAATAATGGCACTAATTTTTATATGGAAAGGAAACAAAATGCAGTTTTCTTCATTCAATATTTTAAATTCTGTCAAGTAACATTTATTTGTGTTGTTGCTAAACTTGAATAAAGATGTTGAACTGCATTCTTATTGCAACAATTGACAATGTTAAAGTGATTCTAATAATAGCATAACTTCTTATAAATACAGGCACATGCTGTTTTATGTCTAGTAATATTTGTGTTGTTGCTAGACTTATATAAGTTGAATTGCATTCTTATAATATCAATTAAGAATGTTAAAATGATTCTAATATCAGCAGATCTTCCATTCTACTATAGAATTTGGAGCAATTCTGAAGATCTGCAGATGAGAATGTGCTAGGCCCATCTCCATGTTTTATCTTGATGTAAATGGAAGAAGAGCCATTTGCAGCAATTCTGCAGATCTGAAGATAAGAAAGTTCTAGGCCTATTCTCCATGTTTTATGTAGATGTAAATGGAGGAAGATCCTGGCACTATATAACCTTTTATGTGTTGGTGCTCCTTAAAACTTAATTCAGTTCAATCAGCAAATCTTCTTATAAACCGAAAAAAAATGCTGTTTTCGCATCTTGCAATATTTATTTGTGTTATTGCTGGACTAGAATAAAGGTTTTGAATAACATAGATATTGCATGAATTTAAAATGTTCAAATTATTCTAATAATAGCATAACTTTTTATGCCCCTGCTATTCGAAGAATTGTGTAAGGGCATATAGTATTATCCCTGTCCATCCATCTATTCTTGAGTCAGTCAGTGTGTCCGTATTGTAAATGTTGTTTGGACTTAACTTTGATAATTGTTATCCAATCTTCTCTAAACTTGGTCAAATTGTATATGGGCACAATGTATATTGGCCAGGTATCCAATTAATGTCAGAAAGGTAATAGCCTTATTAAAATGTGAAGCAATAGTGGGGGCATTCATGTCCTATGGCTCAAATTATAGGTAATAATTCATGCGATGTAAGTTCTGCAGTGTTCCACGTACCTGTGACTCATGGCTTACAGATCCAGTGAATTATTTACCAAACAATGTACACAAATTGCTGTTTTGCTATAAAGACATTTTTATTGTAAGTTCAGTCTAGAAAATATGTATTTCCATTGTTGCAAGACTAGAACAAACAATGTGGACTACACTTAAATAACATTTATTGACACATGTTAAACTTATTCCAATAATGACGTTAATTTTTATATGGAAAGGAAACAAAATGCAGTTTTCTTCAGTTCTGTTAAGTAATATTTATTTGTGTTGTTGCTAGACTTGAATAAAGATGTTGAATTGCATTCTTATTGCAACAATTGACAATGTTAAAGTGATTCTAATAATAGCATAACATTTTATAAATACAGGCAAATGCTGTTTTATGTCTAGTAATATTTGTGTTATTGCTAGACTTCAATATGTTGAATTGCATTCTTATTACATCAGTTGATAATGTTAAAATGATTCTAATATCAGCATATCTTCCATTGTTAATGGAGTGTCTACTATAGAATTTGCAGCAATTTTGCAGATCTGCAGGTAAGAAAGTTCTAGGCACATTCTCCATATTTTATTTTGATGTAAATGGAGGAAGAGCCTGGCATATTGATTCCTGTTAGGTTAGTCAATCAGCAAATCTTCTTATAAATTGAAAAAAATAATGCTGTCTGTTTTCGTATGTTGTAATTTCTGTCTAGCAATATTTTATTTGTGTTGTTGCTAGTCTTGAATAAAGGTTTTGAATAATATTCATATTGCATGAATTGAAACTGTTAAAATGATTTTAATAAGAGCATGACTTTCTATAAATTAAAAACAATGGCTCATATTATAGGTAATAATTCACGTGATGTCAGTTCTGCAGTGTTCCACGTACCTGTGACTCGGGTCTTACAGATCTAGTGAATTATTTACCAAACAATCTACACAAATTGTTGTTTTCTATAAAGACATGATTGTAAGTTCTGTCTAGAAAATATGTATTTCCATTGTTGCAAGACTAGAACAAATAATTTGCACTACAAGCGTATAACATTAATTGACACATGTTAAAATGATTCCAATAACAGCATTACTTTTTATAAAAATGAAGAAAAGAAACAAATGCAGTTTTCTTCAGTCAATATTGTAAATTCTGTCAAGAAATATTCATTTTGTGTTGTTACTTGACTTGAATAAAGATTTTGAATTGCATCACATAACATAGCTAAAATGATTCCAGTAACAGTAAAGATTCTTATAATAGGATGTTGTTTTTCTAGTCAGTTTTGTAATATTCAATTTTCTAGTCAGTTTTTGTAAATGAATTCCAGCAATATTTATGTTGTTCCTAGACTTAAATAACATTTATACTGTAGCATGTTAGCCCTTAACCTGCTACATATATATAATGGACTGTTCTTTCTTTGAGACAATTCCATTTATGTGACAGGGGTGTTATGGGGGTAATGACTGATCAGCAGCCAGACATTGTAAACCCTTATCAGCCAGCGAGTTACTTACAGACTACTCTGGGTGTACGATCAACTCAAAGGCTATTATAGTCATGCTTAGCGGATTAAGTGTTAAAATGATTCCAATAATATATCATACTTCTATTAATTACAAAGATTGCTATTGTAGGTTCAGTTGAGCAATATTGATATTTATTGTTGCCAGACTAGAACAAAGGTTTTGATCTGCATTTATATAGCATTAATAGACAATGTTTAAATGATTCCAATAGAAGCATTACTTTTTATAAATACCTAATAAAGCTAATTTTTTTCTTCTCAACTTTGCTTAGCAATACATCTTTAGCTCGACTGTTTAAAGAATAAGAGAGCTTATGTAATGACTGCAGTATCGGCGTCACTTTCTAATTCAAGTTTTGCATGTGGACTGTGTTTATAGTTCCACCTCTTACATTCCTTGTCCTAGCTCAACCAAATCTGTTTGTGGGCTTCCTTATAAATATTTCCAGAGATAAAACCAGGTTCTATAACAAATCTTTGCCCCTTTTATACTTAGAAAAAATTGGTTCAAGTTTTGTATTTAAGCTTGTCAACTTTATAATAGTCTTTTTTTTCATCATATCCCAGAATCCCCACAAAAAATTCAGTAAAACATCACATATGTTCTCACTGTCAGAACTCGTAGGATTAGTATACACTTAAACACAGTTAACCAATACAAGGCCTTGAAATTCGAGCGTCTGTACTGACAGGCAGAGCCTCTTGTTTTCTTAAGAGTAAAAACGTAAGTTAAATTTAGCAATATTTAGTGTTTGTTAAATGTATCAATACACAAAATGCTGTTTTTCTATAAAGAAGCACATTCCTATTTTATATATGATGAAATTATGGTTATGAAATTATGGGTATTTAGACTGGTTATGAAATTATGGGTAGATTATAAACTAAATTATATATTTTTTTTTACTAAGCATGGAAACTACACGTGTTAAAATTTTATAAAAAAGAAAATGTAAATTATTATGACATATATAGAATTAACCTTCAATTTATTGGCCCCATGTGGTACCCAGGCAAAGAATAGGGCCACTGCAGATCCTGTTAGAGGGATAGGCAGAGGTGTAGAACCCCACAAATTCATTTTATCGTTTTATCATTTCCTGTTCATGCTCATTAAAGGTCTTCATCATGATGTAAATGTATGATGAGCCTGGCATATTCATCCCTGTTAGGCACCATATAACCTTTCATGTGTTGGTGCACCTTAAAACACAATTAAATTAAATTTATTGTTTCTTTTTAAGATTACATGATTTAAAAATAGTTATTGTTTAATAAGATTTAAAGGGTCCTTGATATGGTAGCGTTAGATGATCTGAGTTTATATGCATCATTAACATGTAAACTATCGGGGTGGGGATAGGGGTTGGGGTGGAATCTGTTTTACAGGAGCATGCACTGCCCGAACATATTATTGTTCTAACTAAACTTGTGTAACATAAGCAGATAATACAATTTAGTATGTCTGCACCATGGTAGTGGATTGGCTTTTAAATAAATATGAAAAAAGGGTTCCTTGGAAGCAACAAACACAAACGAGAGAGATAAGTAGCAGACTCGGTTTTATTGTCTCTGTTTAGGATATAAGGATCAAACACCTCTTCTGGCCACTAGCATTGGCTTCAGCAGTATTCTACCTTAAAGACACAAAGATTTGGCCCATTGATCCCAAAGTACCAGTAAGTAATAGGACTGCTGTTTTGTAGTCGGGGCAACTTTTTACAACTGCCCTCTGAAGGTCATTCACTTATATCTTTTTACAGCTGCCACACAGCATTACCTTGTCCTACTCTCCATTTATGTACTTCTTTCGGATGGCGGGAAGTATACAGGAAATGTTTGTGGTAGGTATCCACTACTAAAACATCGACTGTAATATATAGCCTAAAATGTGCTGAAAATGACTCAAAACACCATTCAACCAACCAACCAACCATTTGTGTACCTCACACCTCTGTTAAGGGTTCTCTTAAGGTCCGTTTTAAATCACTGCTATGCTCCACACTCTACATGATAACATGATTGACCTTGACCTTCTTTTACACCATTGATTCTAGCTACATTTTGTATTAGATTGACAAACTTTTTAATTACATCATGCTCCCTGCAGCTCATGGATAGAGTAATTACCTCCATTCGTTCTCGATGAGGTATCCTTCTGTGACTTTATGTGTAAAATCCTTGCTTCATTCTGAAGGTCATTCACTTCTTATATGCCTGTAGTAATAATTCACGTGATTTCAGACGCTGCAGTATTCTGCAAACATGTGACTCCGGTCCTACAGATCTAGTGAATAATTACCACACAATCTACACAAATTGCTCTTGCTATCAAGACATTATTGTCTAAAGGTCATTCACTTCTTATGTCTATAGTAAGGCCCATTTCTTGTCTGCTCTAATAGTACTTCATGCATGGAAGGATTGCTCATCTTATCAAGACTGCAGAGCCTAACACCCATGTCAGTATCAAGACTGCAGAGCCAAGCACCCAGCCAGTATCTTCAAGGTCAAGGTCAATCTGAAGGCCATTCACTTCTGATATGTCTATAGTAAGGCCCATTTCTCATCTGCTCTAATAGTACTTCATGCATGGAAGGATTGCTCATCTTATCAAGACTGCAGAGCCCGCCACCCATACCAGTATCTTCAAGGTCAAGGTCACTCTGAAGACCATTAACCTCTTATATGCCTATAGTATGGCCCTTTTCATGCCCAAACTCTTTCATCAATAGAACTTATTTCAAAATAACTTGGAACATTTACTTATCCAGACAATGTGCCAAATCCAACTCCCATGTCGGTATCTTCAAGGGAAAGGTCATTCTGAAAGCCATTCTCTTCTTGTAAGCCTATAGTCCCATTTTGTGTCCAATTTACAACTCTTGCTTTCATGGAGGGATTTGAAAGTCATATGGCACATAATTATACTCCTCTCATCAGGACGATATGCGGAACCCAGTATCATGTCAGTATTTTAAAAACAGCAGCTCTTCTGATTAATTGAAAAAAAGCTGTGTTTTCTTTAGTTATATTGTAAATTCATAAAACAATTTTTTTTTGTGTTGCTAGATTTGTATATTAGTTTTATGCCTACCGAATGTCATGTCCAGCCGTCTGTCTGTCTTGACAAGTTTGTGTGTCTATTTCCTCCAATACATTTCAGCCAATTGTTTCGAAACTTTACAGGATGCTGACCTATGATGTCAAGATGTGCATATCGATTCAGCATCAAAATCGACATTGTATTACCTGAATTATGAACCCTTTTTTCTTTGGATTTTATGTTTTTGTTTTCCACTGATTGTTTTCATTGGGGCATGGACACATTGAAGATTGACGGTGGTAAAATGATTCCAATAACAGCATACACTCTTATAAACTCTAAAACAATGGCTCTAATTACATATAGTAATAATTCACGTGATGTCAGATGCTGCAGTATTCCCGTGAACATGTGACTCAGGTCCTACAGATCTAGTGAATAATTACCACACACTATACACAAATTGCTGTTTTGCTATCGAGACATTATTGTCTGAAGGTAATTCACTTCTTATGTCTATAGTAAGGCCCTTTTCGTCCGCTCTAATAGTACTTCATGCATGGAAGGATTGCTAGTCTCATCAAGACTGTCAGAGCCGAACACCCATGTCCATATCTTCAAGGTCAAGGTCACTCTGAAGGCCACTCACCTCCTTTATGTCTATAATAAGGTAAATTTCGTGTTCGCTTCATACCTCTTGCATGCATGAAGGGATTTCATTACTATGCACATTTATTCTTCTCATCAAGATGATGAGCAAAACTTAACCGAACACCATTGTCATTATCTTTCCATAAAAGCATACCCTCTTATACACTAAAAAAACAATATCTTGAATTATATAATAATAATTCACTCGATGTCAGATGCTGCAGTAGTCAGCGAAACAATCTGAAAAAATTGCTGTTTTTGCTATCGAGACATTATTGTTAGTTCAGTCTATCTCTTATATGTCAATAGCAAGGCTCTGTTTCGTACCCGCTGCAGAATTATTGCATCCATGGAAGGATTTCAGAATAGCGTAGCACATTTCCTCACCTCATCAAAACAATGTTCCAACCCAATGTCATTATTTTCAAGGTCAAGGTCTTTCTGAAGGTCATTCACTTCTTTTATGCCTATAGTAGTCATTTTCATGACCACTTAATAACTCTTGCATGTATGGAAGATTGCAGAATAACTAGGCACATTTATTCATTTATAGTAAGGCCCATTTTGTGCCCAATCCAGAACTCTTGTATCCGTAGAAGTATTTTGAAATAACTTGGCACATTTACTCATCTCATCAAGACATTATGTGCGTAACTGAACACCATTGTCAGTATCTTCCAAGGTGGAGGTCACTCGCAGGCCCATTTCTTTTCCCTCTTCACAACTTGTGCATCCATGAAGGGATTTCAAAATAACTCTGCACATTTATTCATCTCATGTCCGTATCTTCCAGGTCAAGGTCCCTCTGAAGGCCATTCACTTTTGATTTTGTCTCCTCTTCATAATTCTTGCATATATTGAGGGATTTCAAAATGACATGGCATATTTCCTTATCTCATCAAGACAATGTGCCAAATCCAAACCCATGTTGTTATCTTCAAAGACAAAATCACTCTGAAGGTATTCACTTCTTATATGTCTATAGTAAGGTGCATATCATGTCTACTTAATAACTTGCTTGCATTGAGGAATTTTGAAATAATTTTGCACATTTACTCATTTCATCCAGACAATGTCAGAACCCAACACCCATTCACTTCTTTTATGCCTATAGTAAGGTCCATTTCGTGACCACTTAATAACTCTTACATGCATGGAGGAATTGCAAAATAACTAGGCACATTTATTAATCTCATCATCACAATGTGTAGAATTTGACACAAACGTCTATATCCTCAAGGTCAAAGTCAGTTAAGTCTCTTCACTTCTGATATGCCTATCGTAAGGCCCATTTCTTGTCCTCTTCATTACTCTTGAATGCATAGACGGATGTAATCTTCAAGGTCAAGGTCACTAAAGTCTCTTCACTTCTGATATGCCTGTAGTAATTCCCATTACTTGTCCTCTTCATTACTCTTGAATGCATAGACGCATGTAATCTTCAAGGTCAAGGTCACTAAAGTCTCTTCACTTCGGATATGCCTATAGTAAGGCCCATTTCTTGTCCTTTTCATTACTCTTATGCATAGACGAATGTGAACATATTTTGACATATTTACTGCTCTGATGAAGGCAATGTGCAGAACACAACACTCATGTCAGTATCTTTAAAGCCCTCCCACACTTCTCACCTCCTCCCACATTTCTCAACTGATTGTTTCAAAATTTTACAGGATGCTTACTATGATTTCAAGATATGCCTGTATATTCTGCGTCAATGTCGACTTTGTATTACTGGAATTGTAGCCCTTTTTCCTTTGTGGCACAGTTGGTAGCACGGCAGATTTGTAACCGGAGGCAGCAGGTTCAATCCTGCGTGGTGCCACTGAGTTTCGTCGGTGTGTTCTTGGGCAAGACACTTTCCCTTAGCCTCGTCCGTTGGATGGGTACGTAAACCGGGCAGTCCAGTGTATTGGTCTATCCTCCGAGCACGTTAAAGAACCATAGGATCTATTTGATAATAAGAGTAGGGCAGGGTTCCCGGATTCCTATGTATCCTTCCCCTCTCTCTGGGGCAGCTCTAAATAACCTATACTGTGTTGATGAGCCATTGAACAATATTCAATTCAATTTAAATTTTACGTTTTACGTTGACTGTTTTCAATGAGGACAACCGTGTCCCATGGACACATTCTTAGTTTTGAATAACATTAATATTGCTCCAATTGATAATATTAAATTGATTCCAATAACATCATACCCTCTTATAAACTATCAAAGAATGGCTCGAATTATATGGTAATAATTCATGCACTATGAGACGCTACAGTATTCTGTGAGCAGTTGACTCCGGTCCTACACATCTAGTGAATAATTACCACACAATCTTCACAAATTGCTGTTTTGCTATCTAGACATTACTGTAAGTTTTCTGATGGTCGTTCACTTCTTATATGTCTATTGTAAGGCCCATTTCTCGTCTGCTGTTACAGTACTTCATGCATGGAGGGATTGCTCATCTCATCAAGACTGTGCAGAGTCCAACACCCATGTCAGTATCTTCAAGATCAAGGTCACTTTGAAGGCTATTCACTTCTGATATGTGAATGTCCATCCTTCCGTCTGTCCCATTTCTTGTCCTTTCAATAACTCCTGCATGCATGGAGGGATTTCAAAATAACTAGGCACATTTACTCATCTCATCAAGACTGTGCTTAACTGAACGCCATTGTCAGTATCTTTAAGGTGGAGGTCACTGTGCAGGTTAGCAACTTCATATATGCCTATAGTAAGGCCCATTCCATTTCCCTCTCCATATTTGTCTATAGTAAGGCCCATTCCTTTTCCCTCTCCATATTTGTCTATAGTAAGGCCAAGTTTATGTCCATTTCATAACTCTTGCATGCATGAAGGGATTTCAAAACAACTAGGCACATTTACTCATCAAGATACGTGCCTAACCGAACACCAGTGTCAATATCTTCAAGGTCAAGGTCACTCTGAAGGCCATTCACTTCTCATATTTGTCTGTAATAAGGCCTGTTTTGTGCCCACTCGGAGGGCTGGTGTGGCCGGTTGGTAGCTCAGCGGATTTGTAACCGGAGACCCCGGGTTCAATCCTCCATGGTGCCACTGAGTTTCGTCGGTGTGTTCTTGGGCAAGACACTTACCGTTAGCCTCATCCGTCGTATGGGGACGTAAACCAGGCGGTCCCGTGTTTCGGTCTATCCTCCGAGCACGTTAAAGAACCATAGGAATCTATTTGATAATAAGAGTAGGGCAAGGTTCCCGGATTCCTATGTAGCCTTCCCCTCTCTCTGGGGCAGCTCTAAATAACCTATATAGTGTTGATGAGCCGTTAAACAACATTCAATTCAATTAGTGTCCACTCCAGAACTCTTGCATCCATGGAAGGATTACGGAATAAGGTAGCAAATTTACTCATCAAGACAATGTGACAAATCCAACCCCATGTCAGTATCTTCAAGGTCAAGGTCACTCTGAAGGCCATAGACTTATTTTATGCCTATTGTAAGGACCTCCTTGTCAAGAGAACACTTAATTACTCTTGCATGCATGGAAGGATTTCAAAATATGTTCGCATATTTACTGATCTGATCAAGACAATGTGCAGAACCCAACTCTCATGTTGGTATCTTTAAGGTCAGAGTCACTATGAAGGATGTTCACTTCCTGTATGTCTATAGTAAGGTCCATTTTATACCCGCTCCAGAACACCTGTATCTATAGAAAGATTTCAAAATAACATGGCACATTTACTCATCTCATCAGGATGATATGCAGAATCTAGCACCCATGTCAATAATTTTGTGTTGCTATACTTGAATAAAGGTTTTGAATAACATTAATATTGCTCCAATTGACATTGTTAAAATGATTCCAATAACAGCATACCCTCTTCTAAACTATTAAAGAATGGCTCTAATTATATGATAATAATTCACGCGATGTCAGATGCTGCAGTATTCGATGAACATGCGACGCAAGTCCTACAGATCTAGTGAATAATTATGAAACTATCTACAGTGCACAAATTGCTATTTTGCTATTGAGACATTATTGTAAGTTCTCTGAAGGCCGTTCACTTCTTAAATGTCTATAGTAAGGCCCATGTTGTGCCTGCACCAGAACTCTTGCATCCATGGAAGAAGTTCAAAGTAACTTATTCAGATAAATAAAACTTACTCATCTATTAGGATGACCTGCAGACCCCAACACGGGTCTGTATCTTCAAGGTCAAGGTCATCAATTTCATATTATTCTTATATAATAAGGCTGATATTGTCACAGGCTTTGAGTGATGGCACGTATACATATCTCATCTAGACAACCTGCAAACCCCACATCCCTTTGCATACACCCTGACCCACACATACATATGCATGCCCAAGGCCCTCCTCCATGTGTGTCCCCACTGCCCCGGCATTTTTAAGAAGTTTTGTTTTTGTACTCTTTTCTTCTTTTTCTCATTACTCATCAATGGCCAACTTATAAAGAGCTTATCTTTATACCATCTCCCCCAAGAAAAATAATGTTTGTTTGTTCTTCTGTCTTTACTTTTCTGTTTATACTTATACCCAGACAATTAGCATACCTCAGCAGGGAAGATAAATTCAGAGACATCTCTGATTTGCCTGTGCATCAGTCTGTCCATTAGTAATTAAAATGACAACGTTAATGTTTTTCTTGCTTCTCTTTTCTTCAACTGTCGAAAATCTATGTGGATATTATGACCAGCAAAAAGAGGTGTGCATATATACTGTCATCGTCGGAATTCAACAATTTCCGCCTAATGTATTTTAATTGCGACATCTTGTAATGTTTTTTTACGCGTGTCCTATTCTCATAAAAACTGCAAGACATCATACATAGCCTAGCACAACTATGGACATAATCACCAGCAAGTAGATGTATATATATCTTCTGTGTTTGATTTTGACATTTCTGACATAGTTGTGGAACCTTTCATACTTTTAAATCACAAAGTCTATTAATGTTTCTTCATCTCTTATTCTTTTATGCCTAAAAAGGCTAGTCTCTCCAAACTTTTATGTATCTGATCACCAGCATGTAGAGGTGTGCAGGAGTTAAAATTGCCCTCAACTGAGAAAACAAGGTCAGAAGTAGGTTTTTGCTCAATATGTGATATTAAGCAGCAGCGCTACAGCCCTTGTTTTTGTCTTGCCTTTTCGAAGAAAAAAGGAGACATTTGTTGCTTTTCCGGCGGTGGCGAAGGCATCAACATTCAAGTTTTGCGTTAAGGTCATTTTATCGCAAACTGTATGCACTAGACCTTTTAAACTTTGGTTATAGTTGTATCTTGGGTGGTACATCACAACATAACAAAGCATATATGAATGTGACCTTGACTCTCCAAGCAAAGGGCAGATATCCTTATAATTTTTACCTTCAACGTTGGTGTTTAGGTCACTTTTTCACAAACTGTATGCACTAAGACCTTTCAAACTTTGCTTATAGTTGCATCTTGAGTGGTACATTGCAACGTGACCAAGCAAATGTGGATGTGACCTTCACCATCCAAACAAAGTACAGATAACTTTAATTGTTACATTTACATCATTTTCTCATGGACTATAATTATGCACTATATGTTTTAAACCTAATTTATAGTTTAATCTTTGGAAGAAAAAATATTCTGTTTTGACATAGTTGTGTCTTGGGTAGTGCATCTGTTTCATCTATGACCTTGACCTACTTTTTGGAGCTGATGATTGTTAGCTCTACTGACCAAGGACCTTCATTTTTCATCTGATCTTTACCAATCTAACAAGATTGTTAATATCAATGAAAGCTCAGACAAGTTCAAAAACCAGCCAGATCGGACCAGTAACAGCGGAGTTATGGCCCTTGATTTAGTTAAAAATGCTATAATACTATTGATTATCCATGATTTGATTCATATTTTTATTTTTATTTTGATATTGATTTATTGAGTGATTTATTTTTAAATATTTTTTTTTTTGATTATTTTTTATTTATTTCATACATATATTTTTTTTAAATACTTTTTTTTTTTAATATATATTTTTTTTCCATTATTTTTTTGTGTTTACGCCATGTTAGCAGCAAGCATTGCTATGATTTCTAGTTGTGCCTATTGCTTGTTTTTCCAGTTCGTGATTTTTGATGGAGTTACGGCCCCTTGACATTTTTACTTTTAAATTTCTTGTCGGCACTAAACGCCTTGTTGGATTTTGACAAAATTTGGCAGGAAGCCTCAGTAAGATGTCTAGTTGTGCAAAGCATGGTATATCAGTGAAATCTTGGCAAGTTCGAAAACCAGCTAGATCTTTTTAATAACGACAGAATTATGGCCCTTGATTTGTTGAAAAATGCTATATTGTATTTTCAGTTGTTAAATCTGTAATCTGATCTTTACCATATTTTTTTAGAATGTTAATATACCCCCATCCCCCTAGAAGAAAATGGGACAAATTAAAAAAAAACCCATTACATGCTAGACACAGCAGACTTATTGCCCCTGATTAGTGATCTAAGGCCATCCTATCCCTGTTGTTTTTGCAATGTTTTAAATTTCATCTCGGCAAGCAAACTGCAAACACCATTGTTTTTAGTTACTAAAATGTTTACAAACTTTCATTTAAGCATCCTTGGCCTTTTTATTTTTAAGTCCAGCCCACGTTAGGCGAGACATGTGAATCCGCAGATTTCTTGTAATAAAACAATGCTACTTTTTTTTCATCAGATCTTCAGACTTCGTGAAAATATTTATATTAGCTGTTTATTTTAAAAAAGATATGTTTTATTTTGTAGATGAATCTGCAGAAATGAGATGGACAACAAACACCTGCCAGTAGACATTAGATGGAGTGAACTTTAAATTCAATTTAATATAAAATTAACATTTACACCCTCTTTAATGTATTATTCACCAAATAGTGGTCATCTCAACTTTGGGATTTTATTCAAGCAAGTTTACTGAAAATCTTGACAATGACCTTCATTATAAAATTATTAATGGCCTTGGTCACAATATCGTCATGCGTCTGAATGCATTTAATGTATTTTCACTATTCAAACTTTTTATTTATGCATATTAACTAACTACATATTCGTTCTAGATGTAACTTAGGTCTATAAACTGACTTTCCCAGATCAAGCCACAGATGTTTTTATGGTGCTCGATTGGTTCTCCTACCAGACGTTAGATCGCAAATGAACCCAGCTGGTTTGAATAGCAATGATACCTCCTGAATTTTATGCTGAGCCTCAGAGGTTAGGAACTTTTCTTACAAACTATATCAGTGTAAATTGTGGTATAGGTGAGGCAGATGGTATGATGTTATTGATTTTAAAAACATATATGACATAAAGATAAAATATGTCAAATTATTCTTATATCTATATACACATCAAAAACTTTTGTGACCTGACTAGATGTGTTTTGAATTTTTAACCGTGTTTAGCTCTGTTTCTGTAACACTGTTTGCTTCAGCAGACTTCACATTGAAAGATTCAATTTAAGCTACACATTTCTCCATAGTCGTCGACCATTAACTTTTGCTGTTAACACATAGTATTATATTGATCTTTGAAAACAACCCAGATAGGACCAGTAACACCAGAGTTATTGCCGTTGAACTAACGAAAATTGCCATATTTTGTCTTGTCTTGTCTGCCTTGTGACCACTCTAGCACATTCGATCTTTACCAAACTTGCACAGATTGTTTATATCAATGATAGCTCGGACAGATTTGAAAACCAGCCAGTTTTAGTACAGCAATTTTTTCCAGACTAGTTCTCCTGAACCCCTGGCCGAATTTCAACGAAACTGCAGGGATCAGTACCAAGCCAAGTTGTGCATATCATCGCCATGTTCCAGTTGAATGTTTTTTGGCAGATTTATGGCCCTTTAACAGATTTAATACACTAACTTTGTTCAGACTAGTTGTCCTGAAGCTCTTCATGGATTTCAACGAAACTTGGCAGGGATGATCAGTACAAAGCCTAGTTTCAAATATCTTCGGGAACTCCTGGCTGGATTTCAATGAAATTTGGCAGGAATGATCAGTACCAAGCTTAGTTGTGCATATTGTTGTTGTTGTGTTCCGGTTGAATGATTTTATTAGAGTTGTGGCTCTTTAAAAGTTTTAATTCACAAATGTTGTCCGACTAGTTCTCCTCAACCAGGTTGTGTATATCATTGTCGTGTTAAGGTTGAATGATTTTTGGCAGAGTTATGGCTCTTTAAAGTATTCAATACACAAACTTTGTCCCAACCTGTTTCCCTGTTCTACCAAGCCTAGTTTTACATATTAATGCTGTGTTCCGGTTGAATGATTTTTAGCTGGACTTTTCGAAGAATAGTGAGAGCTATCCTACTCACTACGGCGTCGGCATTCCCAGCTTCACCTTAAAGTTTTTGGCCAATAGATTTATAACTTCAAAACTACTCAAGCTGTTGCATTAAAACTGTATACTAATATTTCCCATCAAATTCTGCACCTTATCCAACAATCCCCATAACTCTTCCATTCATTTTGACAAAATTATGGCCCCTGAATTGATAATTTTTTTTATTTTTTACATAGAAGCATATAGGCAAAAAACTTCAAAATCTTCTCCGAAACAAAAAGGGCTGCAGCTTAGATATTTTGTATGTAGCATCGTCTAATAGTCCTCTACCAAATATGCTCAAATGGTGACCCTGGGGTCAGAATTAGACCTGCCGCGGGGGTCACAAGAGGTGAAACATGAGGGTATGGGTGGGCCCCCTGAGTCATAACTTAGTAACCGTTGAGATCCCCACCATATAACCATATATACACTTACTGGACATGAACAGACAGATACAACCATCCAACTGGCATAGACCCCCAGACTCCTTCCCCACCCCTGGTGACATAGCCACTGGGTCATAACTTGTAAACATTGAGATCCCCACCCTATAACCAGATATACATTTACTGGGCTTGAACAGATGGATATTACCACCCAACCAGCATAGACCCCAGGCCCCATTTCACACCCCTGGGGACATAGCCTTTAGTTTTTTAAAAAAGCTTGACTGTTCGAATGATCTTATGGGGTCTATAGGTCAAAGTAATTTTTGTTCCTGTAACCCCTGGGTTCCAATGGAACCCAAATTCTGATAGCCCTTAAAATGTGTCTGTTTCACATCAAATTTTGCATGTAAGCTGTGTTTACAGGTCTATATCTCTTACATTTCTTGTCCTAGCTGAACTTAATTTTGGAATTGGTTTCCTTATAGTATGTTGTAAATGGTTGGATAAGTAATTTTGTCTTCTGCAAATTCTGGGCTCCCATGGAACCCAAATTGTGATGGCCCATAAAATGTGCAATAATGGCAGAGCTAGGTTTGCATGTATGTAAGCATGTATATATCTATAATTTTGGTTTGGGATTTCTTATAGCATTATGCATCTTATTCATACTTCACCCATATTGGGGTATGGTCTCCCCCCTCCCCCACCCCCACTCCCACCCCACTCCCAGCCCTCCACACTTATTTTTTTACATAGTTCTGTGTTGTTTAGTCAATTCTTACACATATGTTGCCCCCCTCCCCACCCCACCCCACTTGACCCCAACCCCCCACTTGAAACCTTTTTTTACATATTTCTGTGTTGTTTTAGTCAATTCTTACAAATATATGGTGCCCCCTCCCCCAACCCACTCCCGCCTCTCATCCCCGGTCCCGCCCATCCCCACTTAAAACTCTATTTTTTTTTTACTTATTTCTGTGTTGCTTTTGTCAATTCTTAAACATGTTGCCCTCTCCCCCCGCCTCTCCTCCCCCGCCACTCCCAACCCCACCACCCCCTGCCCCACCACACTCTCGAAACTAGAATATATTTTTTATTTTTTACATATATCTGTGTTTTTTGGTCAATTCTTACACATAGCTTCTTACACATATGTTGCTCCCTTTCCTCCCACCCCCTGCTTCTCTCCCCGCCCCCCTCCCCACCCCCACACACACACTCGACACTCTTTTTGATTTTTTTTTGTTTTGTTTACATATTTCTGTGTTGTTTTGGTCAATTCTTACACATACCTATGTTGCCCCACCCACTCCCCCTCCACCCCACCCCCCACGCTAGAAACTGGAATATTTTTATTAATGTTTATTGTTTTTTTACATATATCTGTGTTGTTTTGGTAATTTCTTACACATAGCTTCTTACACATATATGTTGCCCCTTCCACACCCCCACCCCAAACCCCACTCGAAACTCGATTTTTGTCTCGCCTTTCGAAGGAAAAAAGAGACAGGTGTTGCTTTTCCGGCGGATATGTTAAACCTAATTTATAGCTTAATCTTTGGAAGAAAACATTCTCAACTATTTTGACATAGTTGTGTCTTCGTTAGTGCATCTTTTTTTTGGATGACTGGATTTCATCTATGACCTTGACCTACTTTTTGGAGCTGATGATTTTTAGCTCTACTGGCCAAAGGCCTTCATTTCTCATCCGATCTTTACCAAACTTTACCAGATTGTTAATATTAATGAAAGCTCGCACAAGTTTGAAAACAAGGCAGAGCGGACCAATAACAGCGGAGTTATGACCCTTGATTTAGTTAAAAATGCTATATTTTGCCTCGTTAATACGATAGGGCTTTCATTTTTGTCTCGCCTTTTCAAAGAAAAAAAGAGATAAGTGTTGCTTTTCCGGCGGCGGAGGCGTCAACATTCAAGTTTTGCGTTTAGGTCATTTTCTCACAAACTGTATGCACTAGACCTTTCAAATTTTGCTTATAGTTGTATCATGGGTGGTACATCGCAACGTGACAAAGCAAATATGGAAGTGACCTTGACCCTCAAGCAAAGGGCAGATAATTTTTTAGGTTCAACTTTTCAGTTTAGGTCACTTTTTCACAAACTGTGTGCACTAGACCTTTAAAACTTTGCTTATAGTTGTATCTTGAGTGGTACATCGCAACGTGACAAAGCAAATGTGGAAGTGACCTTGACCCTCCAAGCAAGGGCAGATAACCTTATAATTTTTACCTTCAACTTTGGCATTTAGGTCACTTTTTCACAAACTGGATACACTAAGACCTTTCAAACTTTGCTTATAGTTGTATCTTGAGTAGTACATTGCAACGTGACAAAGCAAATGTGGATGTGACCTTCACCCTCCAAGCAAAGGGCAGATAACTTTAATTGTTACATTTACATCACTTTCTCATGAACTAGAATTATGCACTAGATTTTTTTGCTTAATCTTTGGAAGAAAACATATTCTATTTTGACATTGTTGTGTCTTCGTTAGTGCATCTTTTTTTTGGATGCCTGGATTTCATATATGACCTTGACCTACTTTTTGGAGCTGATGATTTTTAGCTCTACTGGCCAAAGGGCTTCATTTTTCATCCGATCTTTACCAAACTTTACCAGATTGTTAATATCATTGAAAGTTCGAAAACCAGCCAGATCGGACCAATAACAGCGGAGTTATGGCCCTTGATTTAGTTAAAAATGCTATATTCAGCCTTGTTAATATGATGGGGCTTTCATTTTTCATCTGATCTTTACCAAGTTTTGCCCTTTTTGTTTTATTATTAGTAGCCCCGTGCGGTTGCCGGGGGCCCTGTTTGGTCACGGGGTAAAGAATACGGCCACTGCAGATCCCTTTGGAGGGGTAGGCAGAGGGGTAGAATCCCCCCAAATTCATGTTCATTTTATCATTTTTTGTTCATGTTCATTAAAGGTCTTCATCATGATCCCTGCATTGTTTCAGGTGCTATCTCGCTCGCATCAAAAGAGCAGTGGCAGAAAAACAATAACGTGGCTCCAGCGTAAATGGAGTTTCTACGATAGAATTTGCAGCAGCTCTGCAGTTCAGGGTGAGAAGGTTCTAGGCCCATTTTCCATATTTTATCTCGATGTACATGGAAGATGAGCCTGGCATGTTCATGCCTTTTAGGCACTATATAACCTTTTCATGTGTTGGTGCGCCTTAAAACCCCAATTCAATTCAATTATTATTAGTTAATTTTTTTTTTTAATTATTTTGTTTTAATTATTTCTTTTGTTTGAATTAATATATATATATATATTTTTTTAAATTATTATTTTTTTTTTAAAATTTTCTTATTTCATTGTTTTATGGGTTTTTTTTTTTTTTGGTGTTAATGCCATGTTAGCAGGAAGCATTGCTGTGCCTATTTCATTTTTTTCCCGGTTCATTGATTTTTGATGGAGAGCCCCTTGACATTTTTTTTTAAAAAAAATTCTTGATTATTTTATTTTTTTAAAATTTTCTTAAATCCGTGGCCGAGTGGTTAACGTCTCTGACTTGAAATCACTTGCCCCTCATCGCTGTAGGTTCGATCCCTCAGGGGCCTAGGAATCTTTATGTGAGGAAGCTATCCAGCTGGCTTGCGGAACGTCGGTGGTTCTACCCAGGTGCCCGCCCGTGCACGAAAATGCCCGGAGGGGCACCTGGTGTCTTCCTCCACCAATGGAAGCTGGAAAGTCGCCGTATGACCTTAGCTGTTGGTGCGACTATAAAATCCAATTCAATCAATCAAATATTTTCTTATTTCATTAATTCATTAATTTTTTTTTAAATATTTTTATGATGTTAACGCCGTGTTAGCAGGAAGCATTGCTGTGCCTGTTGCATTTTTTTTCCGGTTCAGTGATTTTTGATTGAGTTACAGCCCCTTGACATTTTTTTTTAATTTCTTGTCAGCGCTACTCCTAAACGCCTTGTTGGATTTCGACGAAACTTGGCAGGAAGCATCGATAAGATGTCTAGTTGTGCATATCGGGCTTTTGTTCCAGTTTGCTGATTTATGACGGAGTTATGTAACTTTGACATTTTTACTTTAAATTTCTTGATTTGTTGAAAAATGCTATATTGTATTTTTGTATTTTCCTTTGTTAAATCTGTAGTTACTTCATTTTTTATCTGATCTTTACAATATTTGTTTAGAATGTTAATATAACGCCCCCCCTGCTCCGTAGATGGGTTTCTCGTCCTATTATACCATGCATTGCAACGTAACAAGACATGGTATCAAATTTCTGTTTAAATCAATCGATTTCTTTTGAGTTGGGCGTATATGAACTTTAAACGTTTACATCAAAAAATGAGTGCGAAATCGAAAATGTCCACGTATTATTTGAACAGCCCTCATATAAAGCAGAGTAATTTATTAGCTCTACTGATCAGAGATCAGCAGAGCTTATGCCGTGGTGCGGCGTCCGGCGTCCGTCTGTCCGTCCGTCTGTCCGTCTGTCTGTAAACTTTTTTTTGTAGCGACTTCTCCTCTGAAACTACTGAATGGATTTTCATGAAACTTTACAGAAATGTTGCCCATGAAGTCTAGTTGATCCTAGCAAAAATTCATGTTGATGTGAAATCCAAGATGGCCACCAGATCTAAAAATAGGTTTTTAAAAAACAAGTTTGTAGCGACTTCTTCATGAAAACTATAAGTGATATTGATATGGGACTTTTTCTAAAATAATCAGCATGACATGATGTTGGTCCTTGTCGAAAATCGTTTTGATTCGACGTTAAACATGGCTGCCAGCGGCCATCTTTGTTTACATAGAGTTATATAATGAAAACTTGTAGCGACTACTCCTCTGAAACTACTTGACGGATTTTCATAAAACTTCACAGGAATGTTGCTCTTGATGTCTAATTGATCCTAGCAAAATTTCAGGTCGGCCGGAAATTCAAGATGGCCGCCACGGCTAAAATTAGATTTTTTTAAAAGAAGTTTGTAGCGACTACGTCTTGAAAACTATAAGTGATATTGATATGGGACTTTTTGTAAAATGATCAGCATGACATGATGGTTATCAGAGTCAAACATTATTTTGATTCGACGTTAAACATGGCTGTCAGCGGCCATCTTTGTTTACATAGAGTTATATAATGAAAACTTGTAGCGACTATTCCTGTGAAACTACTTGACGGATTTTCATGAAACTTCACAGGAATGTTGCTCTTGATGTCTAATTGATCCTAGCAAAATTTCAGGTCGGCCTGAAATCAAAATCAATCAGTAGAGCTTCAAGGTCATTGACCTCTTGTTATGAAAATGGACTACATATACATGATTAACCCTACAGTTGTAATGGAACCATGAGGTTTAGTTCTGTGAAGATTGTCTAAACAATAAATAAATTATTTGTAGAAATAGGGTATATCTTTTGTTATAAACTCGTTGGGTCCTCACATTTATGAATATAGATTCATTTAACAGGGAAACTGGATGTACAAGGTTTATTAAGTATTTATATTTTGACAGGATGAGGCGACTGCTAAATATTGTGCTGAGGAAAAGGACATCATGTGTTCCATAAAACCAGAAACAGGATTGGCCATCTTGTTTAATCATCATAGACTCCATGAAGGGGCAAAACTTGGGTATGTACCAGAGATTGACCATCTTGTTAAATCATCAGATGACATTAATTGGAAAACCTTTGGTGTACATTTTTTAATTGAACTAAAAGTTATTACAACACTAGTTACAGTTTCTCCATACAGACATTAGTGTACAGTTCCTCCATACAGACATTAGTGTACAGTTCCTCCATACAGACATTAGTGTACAGTTCCTCCATACAGACATTAGTTACAGTTCCTCCATACAGACATTAGTTACAGTTCCTCCATACAGACATTAGTGTGCAGTTCCTCCATACAGACATTAGTTACAGTTCCTCCATACAGACATTAGTGTACAGTTCCTCCATACAGACATTAGTTACAGTTCCTCCATACAGACATTATCCAGCTGGCTTGCGGAACATCGGTGGTTCTACCCAGGTACCCGCCCGTGCACGAAAATTGCCCGGAGGGGCACCTGGGGTCTTCCTCCACCAATGGAAGCTGGAAAGTCGCCATATGACCATAGCTGTTGATGCGACTATAAAATCCAATTCAATCCAATCCATACAGACATTAGTGTACAGTTCCTCCATACAGACATTAGTTACAGTTCCTCCATACAGACATTAGTGTACAGTTCCTCCATACAGACATTAGTTACAGTTCCTCCATACAGACATTAGTTACAGTTCCTCCATACAGACATTAGTGTACAGATCCTCCATACAGACATTAGTTACAGTTCCTCCATACAGACATTAGTGTACAGTTCCTCCATACAGACATTAGTTACAGTTCCTCCATACAGACATTAGTTACAGTTCCTCCATACAGACATTAGTGTACAGTTCCTCCATACAGACATTAGTTACAGTTCTTCCATACAGACATCAGTGTACAGTTGCTCCATACAGACATTAGTGTACAGTTCCTCTATACAGACATTAATTACAGTTCCTCCATACAGACTTAAGTTACAGTTCCTCCATACAGACATCAGTGTACAGTTCCTCCATACAGACATTAGTGTACAGTTCCTCCATACAGACATTAGTTACAGTTGCTCCATACAGACATTAGTGTACAGTTCCTCCATACAGACATTAGTGTACAGTTCCTCCATACAGACATTAGTTACAGTTCGTCCATACAGACATTAGTTACAGACTCCATACAGACATAAGTGTACAGTTCCTCCATACAGACATTAGTGTACAGTTCCTCCATACAGGCATTAGTGTACAGTTCCTCCATACATACATTAGTGTAACAGGACGACTAGAAGCTTCATACTGCCATAAAACAAAAATGATTCAAGTTAAGTAATTCCTTTACATTTCTTCACTATACTTTGCATGACAATAGTCATGTGACCACATCAATATGTCAAGGTCAAGTCTGAGTTCATTGTCATACATTCTGCGACAAGGCCACAGCAGGCGACACACATGCGACAAGGTCACAGCAGGTGACACAATGCTCCAGAAGGCACCCATCTAGCATTTTAAACTGATCATTTTTCAGGGAAGGAAAAAAATATATCCTGCGAACAGACATAATGTACAAGAATGTCGATCAAAACCTGAGTTAAAACTACGTGAAAGCTGTCGCTCTGTTGCAGCAGGCAGTAACGTTAGAGGTTAGTATGCAATGTACATACTATAGGGTTAACGGTATTGGTATTGGTATTGGTACGGTATATCAGTCAAAATTATATCCTGGTTAGCCAGTAACACATTTCATTGTTTTCAACAAACACATTAAAATAAAGCCAACTGGCATCCCCTTTTTGACAGTTTAATGTGTTTTGATACAGTAGTTATGTACTATTTCATGTCTGTTTCTGAACTTCGATCGATCAATCAATCAATCAATCAATCAATCAATCAATCAATCAATCAATCAATCAATCAATCAATCAATCAATCAATCAATCAATCAATCAGATTGCAGGATATTTAACAAGTGCACTAATGATTGATTGATTGAATTGGATTTTATAGTCGCACCAACAGCTAAGGTCATATGGCGACTTTCCAGCTTCCATTGGTGGAGGAGACCCCAGGTACCCCACCGGGCAATTTTCGTGCACGGGCGGGCACCTGGGTAGAACCGACGTTCCGCAAGCCAGCTGGATAGCTTCCTCACATAAAGATTCCTAGGCCCCTGAGGGATCGAACCTACAGCGGTGAGGGGCAAGTGATTTCAAGTCAGAGACGTTAACCACTCGGCCACGGACGCCCCACAAGTGCACTAATGGTTTTACCTTAGTTTTAATAGTTTAAAATCAGAAGTACCTTTGTGCACATAATGGCTCATTATATATTTAACTCCCATTAATAGCCTCAGCTGTCCGACAGCGATGTAAAGCCTCCGAGCATCGAAAATCAGCCAGTTTGGACCAGTAACACAGCAGTTATGGCCCTTGATTTAGTTAAAATTGTTATATTTTGCCTCGTTAACACGATAGGGCCAACATTTTTTATCCAATCTTTTTCAAGCTTTACCAGATTGTTGATATCAATGAAAGCTCGGATGAGTTAGAAAACCAGCCAGATTGGACCATTAATGCTTGAGTTATGACCCTTGATTTTCTGAAATATGCTATAATGTTTTTTAAATGGGTGTGTACAGCACTCACAATATGTCCAATAGTCTAATCATCTGTGATGCTTGCTTGTTTTCAAGGCAAACATCTAAAACAGTTCTAAACAAAGTTTCACTTTTGCCGAGATTTTGGTTTCTGATTGGCTGAGACGGAAACGCCTGCTATGCAAGATATACAGGAAAGCAGAAAGACAATAAATTTATAAATAAACAAAGAGGGAAACTTCATCATTATATCGATGAACTAAATCATTTAGTATCGATATAATGATGAAGTTTCCCTCTTTGTTTCTGCGGATGGTCAGAAGTATATTAATCAGACAATAATAATTACGGTCACATGCTTCACCCGTTTCAAATTTGTTTCTGCACATACGGTCAAGAGGTTTGTATTTACAATCAAGCGTCAAAGATAATCAAGACTTTTGTCCAGGTTACATTGCACCATTGATTTTCCTTCTTTGTTTTATATAGGACGAATGTATATCAAGAGATAAAAAATGCGCATTTTTCCCCGTAGAAAATTTTAAAACACATATCAATCAAACGATCGAGCATCCGCCAATATAAAAATGCAATAAAAACAGGGGGTCATGTATCATGTAAGAACAAGCCAATTACTGTCTATGTCAATTATAATTTAATATCTCAAACAAACACTAATCAATGTTCACAATGCATCAATTGGCTGAATTATGGGTAATAATAACAAAAAGCAATCAAAAGTATGCATTTTGTATCACTAGTAAGGCAGGGAATCGTTTTTTATTAGGCACTATTTGACTATAATACACCACGGAAGCACAAACGCAATGGTGCAATGTAACCTCCAGAATAAATCTTAATTTATGTTCATATAAAAAAGCACTGAACAGACGGTTCACATATAAAGCACTGAACAGACAAATAGAAAAGCATTTAATATGACTATAGTCAAAAACTAAAAATGTTTAAGGTTAAAATTCTGTTTAAATTAAAAAACATATTTAAAGACAAAATGTTTTTAAAATGAAATTAAACAAAAAGACAAAAAAGTACTAATAGACTGTATCAATATAAACTGTTACAATAGACTGTATTACAACAGACTGTGTATTACAACGTACTGTATATTACAATAGACTGAATTACAACAGACTGTGTATTACAACATACTGTATATTACAATAGACTGTATATTACAATAGACTGTATTACAATATACTATATTTCAAAATACTGTATTTCAGTATACCATATTACAACATACTGTATAACAATAGACTGTATTACAATTTACTGTATAACAATGCACCGTCTTACATTAGACTGTATTAACAAAAGACTGATTATAATAGAATGTTATTACAGTAGACTGTAAACAGTCTATTAAATCATTTTAGAATAGTTTTATATTTAGATTTTTGTGATTCTTTTATTTCAAGAAAAATGCATTACTCAGCGAGAGACACACAGTCTAAATCTCCTTTTTACAGTAATTTATAACTCAATCAGTTCTAGAACCGGTTGAGTGAAAAGATGTGACATCACAATAGTAGAAAGTGACATCATCATAACAGGAAGTGATGTCATAATACCAGAAAGTGATGTTAGGATAGAAGCAATTAAATTTTAATTGATGTTTAATTGTTAGCTCTATTGATCAGAGATCCGTCTGTCTGTCTGTCCGTCTGTCTGTCCGTCTGTCTGTCCGTCCGTAAACTTTTATTTGTAGCGACTACTCCTCTGAAACTAATGGCTGGATATTCATGAAACTTTACAGAAATGTTGCCCATGAAGTCTAGTTGATCCTAGCAAAAATTCATGTTGATGTGAATGCAAGATGGCCGCCAAAGCTAAAAATAGATTTTTAAAATACAAGTTTGTAGCGACTACTTCTTGAAAACTATAAGTGATATTGATATGCGACTTTTTCTAAAATGATCAGCATGACATGATGTTGATCCGAGTCGAACATTATTTTGATTCGACGTTAAACATGGCTGCCAGTGGCCATCTTTGGTTACATAGAGTTATATAGTAAAAACTTGTAGCGACTACTCCTCTGAAACTACTTGACGGATGTTCATGAAACTTCGCAGGAATGTTGCTCTTGATGTCTAGTTGATCCTAGAAAAATTTCAGGCTCGCCGGAAATTCAAGATGGCCACCACAGCTAATAATAGATTTAAAATAAATAAGTTTGTAGCGACTTCTTGAAAACTATAAGAGATATTGATATGGGACTTTTTCTAAAATGATCAGCATGACATGATGTTGGTCCTTGTCGAAAATCGTTTTGATTCGACGTTAAACATGGCTGCCAGCGGCCATCTTTGTTTACATAGAGTTATATAATGAAAATTTGTAGCGACTACTCCTCTGAAACTACTTGACGGAGTTTCATGAAACTTCACAGGAATGTTGCTCTCGATGTCTTATTGATCCTAGCAAAATTTCAGGTCGGCCGGAAATTCAAGATGGCCGCCACGGCTAAAAATAAATGTTCAAAATACAAGTTTGTAGCGACTACTTCTTGAAAACTGTAAGTGATATTGGTATGGGACTTTTTCTAAAACGATCAGCATGACATGATGTTGGTCCTTGTCAAAAATCGTTTTGATTCGATGTTAAACATGGCTGCCAGTGGCCATCTTTTTTCACAGAGAGTTATATAGTAAAAACTTGTAGCGACTACTCCTTTGAAACTACTTGGCGGATTTTCATGAAACTTTACAGAAATGTTGCTCTTGATGTCTAATTGATCCTAGCAAAATTTTAGGTCGGCCGGAAATTCAAGATGGCCGCCACGGCAAAAAATAAATTTTCAAAAAATAAGTTTGTAGCGACAACTTCCTGAAATCAAAATCAATCAGTAGAGCTTCAAGGTCATTGACCTCTTGTTTTTTCATAAAAATGAAGCATTCTGATTGGTTTAATTTAGCAAAAATGGAGAGATTTAATTGGTTTTTAGAACATATTTTATTATTTCACCTGTTTTTAGCTCAGAGATCAGCAGAGCTTATGCCGTGGTGCGGCGTCCGTCCATCTGTCCGTCTGTCCGTAAACTTATTTGTAGCGACAACTCCTCTGAAACTACTGGATGGATATTCATGAAACTTTACAGAAATGTTGCCCATAAAGTCTAGTTGATCCTAGCAAAAATTCATGTTGATGTGAAATCCAAAATGGCCACCAAAGCTAAAAATAGATTTTTAAAATACAAGTTTGTAGCGACTACTTCTTGAAAACTATAAGTGATATTGATATGGGACTTTTTCTAAAATGATCAGAATGACATGATGTTGATCCTTGTCAAAAATCGTTTTTCATTCAACGTTAAACACATGGCTGCCAGCGGCCATCTTTGTTTACATACATACGAAAATTGCCCGGAGGGGCACCTGGGGTCTTCCTCCACCAATGGATGCTGGAAAGTCGCCATATGACCTTAGCTGTTGGTGCGACTATAAAATCCAATTCAATCAATCAATTCAATTGTTTACATAGAGTTATATAGTAAAAACTTGTAGCGACTACTCCTCTGAAACTACTTGGCGGATTGTCATGAAACTTTACAGGAATGTTGCTCTTGATGTCTAATTGATCCGATCTGCCAGAAATTCACAGCTAAAATTAGATTTTTAAAAAATAAGTTTGTAGCGACTACTTCCTGAAATCAAAATCAATCAGTAGAGCTTCAAGGTCATTGACCTCTTGTTTAGACATGTTTTCTTATAAGAGGCTTTTGTTTAATTTCAAAAATTCAAAGCATGTATTGCTCTGTGTGTGAACACGGAACCTGAGTGTATTCATGAATTACAAACTTGTAGCTCAAATATTATAGCGGGAAAAACAAAAGGCACTGCCGATCAGTGCAGTCAACCATCTGTAAAGAGATACAAGCTTACAAACAAAAATTGAACCAAACTTTCCCAAGTATAGAATGGGCATAATTTTTTAGCTCTACTGGGCAAGGGCCAGCAGAGCTTATGGGATGGTGTGTTGTCCGTCTTCCGTCGTCCGTCGTCCGTCGTCCGTCCGTTAACTTTTGCTTGTGTACACTCTAGAGGCCACCTGGGGTCCGTCGTCCGTCGTCCGTCCGTTAACTTTTGCTTGTGTACACTCTAGAGGCCACATTTCTGAAGCAATCATCATGAAACTTTGTCAGAATGTTTGTCTCAATGAAATCTTGGTCAAGTTCGAAAATGGGTCATGTGGGATCAAAAACTAGGTCACTAGGTCAAATATTGGAAAAACCTTGTGTACACTCTAAAGGCCATATTTTTGACCCGAGCTTGATGCAACTTTGTCAGAATGTTTGTCTTAATTATATCTTGGTCAAGTTCAAAAATGGGTTACATGGTATTAAAAACTAGGTCACTAGGTCAAACTTTGGAAAAACCGTGTGTACACTCTAGAGGCCATATTTTTGACCCGATCTTGATGAAACTTTGTCAGAATATTTGTCTCAATGAAATCTCCGTCAAGTTCGAAAATGGGTCATTTGGGGTCAAAAACTAGGTCACTAGGTCAAATACTTGAAAAAACTTGTGTACACTCTAGAGGTCATATTTGTTACCCAATCTTGATGCAATTTTGTCAAATTGTTTATCTTAATTATATCTTGATCAAGTTCGGAAATGGGTCACATGAAGTTAAAAACTAGGTCACTAGGTCAAATATTGGAAAAACCTTGTGTACACTTTAGAGGCCATATTTTTGACCCGAGCTTGATGCAACTTTGTCAGAATGTTTGTCTTAATTATATCTTGGTCATGTTTGAAAATGGGTCACATGGGGTTAAAAACTTGGTCACTAGGTCAAATATTGGAAAAACCTTGTGTACACTCTTTGTCAAAATGTTTGTCTTAATTATATCTTGGTCAAGTTCAAAAATGGGTCACATGGTGTTAAAAACTAGGTCACTAGGTCAAACTTTGGAAAAACCGTGTGTACACTCTAGAGGCCATATTTTTGACCCGATCTTGATGCAATTTTGTCAGAATATTTGTCTCAATTATAGCTTGCTAAAGTTCGGAAATGGGTCACACAGGGTCAAAAACTAGGTCACTAGTACACTCTAGAGGCCATATTTCTGACCCGATCTTGATGAAACCTTGTCGAAATGTTGTCTTAATTATATTTTGGTCAAGTTCGAAAATGGGTCCCATGGGGTCAAAAACTAGGTCACTAGGTCAAATACTTGAAAAACCTTGTGTACACTCTAGACACCATGTAGTACGACTCGACTCATCAATGGTATAACAGCCAGTAGAGCGTTCACAGGCCCTCTTGGGCCTCTTGTTTAAAATAAAAGTATGAGTTATAAAACCTGGCTCTATAAAACCTGGCTCTATGATGTCAAATGATGCTGAATAAATGTTTAAAGGTTCAATCCATTATGTAAAATGTTTTTTAAGATTAACCAGGGGTGCAGATGACGGTCAAGTCATCAAAAACAGACCCACTAAAAACCCAGAATAAAACAATGATACATTTATGATTAACAAAATAGTATAAGTACATGTATATAAGAAACTATCTAAGGTTACATTATGTATGTTACATATATAAATTATGTTTGTTACATATATAAAACATTATTTGTATAATACACCTAATATAGGAGGAGCAGTCAGTATGTTCCGACACAAATTCCATCTTTTCTGTTCAAATTTGAACCAAATACTCGCTATACTCGCTTCATTGTATTCCATAAAACCTTTGCTTGTAGATGATTAAAATGAAGTTTATCCGCTATTAAAGGGACAAACGGCAATCTTGAAGTTTTTATCAAGCATTAAAATTAGCGTCTATTTATTAATCCAGTATTATTTTGACTTTAAGCCCGATTGCATATAATAAATAAAAAAATCACTTATATTAACCTAGAGTACATTTTGAAATGCATAGTGACACTTTCTATTAATACAAAAACTACATGGGTGTTCCGCAGAACACGTGTGTCGCCTGTCAGTGCTTTGTCAGTATAACAAGTTTTTTTTTACCCAGATAAATGACCTTGAAAAATTGGCATAAGTTTTTGTGAAGAAAAAAATAAGTATTTAACCCATATGACCTTCAGTGTGACCTTGACCTTTATATTTTAGTATGTCATGTCATTGTTGTCATGATGAGTATGTATTGGAAGTTTGATGAAGAAATATCAGGAAATGACAAATTATAGCCACCGTTAAGTTAAAAGTATATAATGACCTTCATTGTGACCTTGACCTTTATATATTCATATGGTCATGTTGATATTGTCCTGATGAGTATATATTGAAAGTTTGATGAAGAAATATCAAGAAATGAGAAAGTTATAGTCAACGTTAAGTTTTCGTGAAGAAAAAAAAAGTATTTAACCCATATAATGACCTTCAGTGTGACTTGACCTTTATGTTTTAGTATGGTCATGTCGATGTTGTCCTGATGAGTATATATTGAAAAGTTGACCTGAATTTTACTTAATTTCTCTAAAACACAATATTAGTTATGTCCCTTTTTTTTTTTGAGATAAAACATACTTAAGCCAGCCACAAACATGTATATACAACGATCCTGTACTGTACGTCTTCTTTTCTACAAAAATGATTAAAAAGTATTAGCACTGAAAAATAAATCTCATGAATTTGTAATATCGTAATAAACAATTTAACAGGATATCAGTAAAACTTTTTCTAAAACAAATCGGTATATACATGTAATAACGAGATGCTTAACACGGTATTGCTTCAACATGCCATTTCTAGACTTGTATGATAACAATTTTATATTTATTTCCAGATATTTCTGCAAGGCCATTATTTTTACGTCGTGAACTCTCTTTATGTCGACAACCCTTGATATTAAGAGCCATTTTAGCCAGTAGAGCATCCACAGGCCCTCTTTGGACTCTTGTTTTTAATAGAGTGGCATTTTGTTTTTAAACAAATGCACTTAAATGTCATCTCAGCAAACGGTAAACTTGATTGTTTTTAATTACTAAAATGTTTACAAACTTTCATTTAAGCATCATTGACCTTATTATTTTTAAGTCCAGCCCCCGTTAGGCGAGACGTGAATCCACGGATTTCTTGTTTATTTTTAGCTCAACTATTCAAAGAATAAGAGAGCTTATGTAATCATCCCGGGGTCGGCGTCCGCGTCAGCGTTGGCGTCGGCGTCCCACATCAAAGTGTAAGCTGTGTTTACAAGTCTATATCTCTTACAATTTCTTATCCGAGCACAACCAAATTTGGCCATGGGCTTCCTTATAGCATTATCTTAAGGGCTGCATAAGCAATTTTGGTTCCTGTAACCCCTGGGCTCCAATGGAACCCAAATTCTGATAGCCCTTAAAATGTGTCTGTTTCACATCAAATTTTGCGTGTAAGCTGTGTTTACAGGTCTATATCTCTTGCATTTCTTGTCCTAGCTGAACTAAATTTTGGAATTGGTTTCCTTATAGTATGTTGTAAAGGGTTGGGTAATTTATTTTGTCTTCTGCAAATTCTGGGCTCCCATGGAAGCCAAATAGTGATGGCCCATAAAATGTGCAATAAAGGCAGATCTAGGTTTGCATGTAAGCATGTATATATCTATAAATTTGGTTTGGGATTTCTTATAGCATTATGTATCTTATTCATACTTCACTCATATTGGGGTATAGGCTCCCTCCTCCCCCCCCAAGCACCCACTCCCCCCCCCCCCCCCCCCCCACCCCTTCACAATTTTTTTTTTCTTTTACTTTTTTTTTTTTTTACATATTTCTGTGTTGTTTTGGTCGATTCTTACACATATATGTTGCCCCCCCCCCCCCCCCCCCCCCCCCCCCCCCCCCCCCCACACACACACACACACACACACACACACCCGCCTCTCCCCACTTGCCCCACTTGAAACTCAATATTATTATTTTTTTACATATTTCTGTGTTGTTTTAGTCAATTCTTACATATACATGTTGCCCCCTCTCCCCCACCCACAGCCCCTCCCCCCCCCCCCCCCCCCCACCCACAGCCCCCCCTCCCACTTGAAACTATTTTTTTTTTTTTTTACATATTTCTGTGTTGCTTTTGTCAATTCTTACACATGTTGCCCTCTGCCCCCCTCCCCCTGCCCCCTTCTCCCCCCCCCCCCCCCCCCACACCTCGAAACTAGAATATTTTTATTTAATTTTTACACACACACATTCAAAACTTTTTTTCTTTTTTTTTACATATTTCTGTGTTGTTTTGGTCAATTCTTACACATAGCTATGTTGCCCCACCTCTCCTCCCCCACCCCACCCCCATGCTCGAAATGGAATATTTTTATTTAATGTTCATTGTTTTTTAGCTCTACTGGCAGAGCTTATGGGATGGCAAGTTGTCCGTCGTCCGTCCGTCCGTCGTTAACTTTTGTCTCGTTAAGACGATAGGGCCTTCATTTTTCATCCGATCTTTACCAAACTTTAACAGGTTGTTAATATCAATGAAAGCTTGGACAAGTTCGAAAACCAGCCAGATCAGACCAGTAAGAGCGGAGTTATGGCCCTTGATTTAGTTAAAAATGTTATATTGCTATATTTTGCCTCGTTAAGATGATAGGGTCTTCAATTTTCATCCGATCTTTACCACGTATTGTTAATATCATTGAAAGCTTGGACAAGTTTGAAAACCAGCCAGATTGGACCATTTACAGCGGAGATATGGCCCTTGATTTTCTGAAATATGCTATATTTTGGCCTCATTAAGAAGAAAAGGCCTCCTTTTGGCCAGATTTCATTGAAATTTTTCAGGGATGATCAGTACCAAGCCTAGTTGTACATATTGTCACCGTGTTCCGGTTGAATGATTTTGTCAGAGTTATATCCCTTTTAAGGCTTTAATACACAAACTTTGTCCTGACTAGTTCTCCTGAACCCTGGCCGGATTTAAATGAAAAGTTTTAGTGATGATCAGTTCCAGGTCTAGTTGTGCAAATCTTTACCGTGTTCCGGTTGAATGATTTTTGGCAGAGTTATGGTCCTTTAAAGGTTTTAATACACAAACTTTGTCTGGACTATTCTCCTGAACATCTCCCCACATTTCAAGGAAACTTTACAGGGATGATCAGCACCAAGCTTAGTTGTGCATATCATCGTCGCATTCCGGTTAACAGATTTTTGGTGGAGTTATGGCCCTTTAAAGGTTTTTAATACACAAACATTTTCCGCGCTAGTTCTCCTGAACCCCTGGCTGGATTTTAATGAAAC